>SNQJ01S0039522.1:65643-99610 GCA_010110895.2 Picea sitchensis | reverse complement strand
GCAATAACCACATCCATCAGGATACTCTTGACCGGGACCTGAGCCAGGGTAACTACCAGATCTTTTATCATTCCCATACATTTAACCTTTCTTGAATCAAATGAGTATAGGTCTCCATAGGGTCTGGTGATCTGGAGCACCAACCTCTCCATTATAGTTTTGGGCATAACATTATGTGAGGCCCCGGAATCTAACATGCAGTTATGCAATAACTGGTCATGTATATTCAGGGTAATATAGAAAGGAGCTACGTTGTCTTTGAATCCCTCAAAATGAGGTCCAAAGGTGATGTTAGGTCTGTCATCTTCTAGGTTGATAACGTCAGAGTGACTTTCTGGCTCGTAAACGCCCATTGCTTTGGCAATTTGCTTCCGATAAGTGGGGTTTTTTGCTAATTCTACCAAAGGAATCGGTATCTTAATTTTATTTAATTCATTTTCAAAATTGTAAGATGTATTAGCCTTGTTCGCTTCTTTGTTTAAAACTTCTGAACCTTTTTCTTCCGACTTGTTTGTCTAAATCGCTTTATCATTCGTGACCTTAGTCGCAGATGTAACTTTATCTGTCGGTCCTGTTTCCTTTGTTTGGGTTTCAGCCTTTTTTATCTCAGACTCTTGAGTCTTTGCTAACTTGACTTTATTGCTTGGTAACAATGTCTCTTCCAAAGGAGGTTCATGAGGTTGACCCCTTGGGAGGATTTTCATAGGTTGGTTAGTGGAGGTGGGCTTATTTTTTGACCTCAGATTTTATCTGGGTTGAAAATCAGCCGCTATCATTTCTGTTTCTGGTTGAGACACACAGAGGTCAGTAGGATCATCTTCTTCTTTTTCATTTGACGGTTGAGGAGTACTTAAAGATCTCTCATATTCTTCCCTAGTCAGGAATGGCTGTGAACACTCATCACCGAAACATGCAACTTCATCTTCTGAATCTCCGAAATCTTGGAGGTCACTTGTTCCTATAAAATTTTTCATTTTTTAGTGGAGCTTGTATTTTTTGATCTTCATTCTTTATTTGCCTCTATTGATTTTGGGGATTTGGGTTTCTCCTGAAGTCCCTTTTGTTAGAAGAATCAGATTTAGCCTGATCCAACTCCATCCTAGAGATTTTGTTAGACAGATCTTTAATTATTCGGGCCATATCATCCACTCTGTTGTCAGTGTGTCTATTCGACCCGGAAGGGCCTGCTGGTTCCCTAAAGCGTCTATTATCATGGTTGACTGTTTCTACCTTAGCCTTCAACTTACCTGAAGCCATCATATTAGATTCTATTTCGACGGCATCATCTTGCATTCTATTCAGGGTGGCTCCTCTTCTTTCTCGCAAAAGTAACGCAAAATCAGGTTCGAAAGCTCCTGCAAAGGTTACTTTGGCTGAGGGTTCAGAAGGTTTAACAACGGCTGGAATTTTATTATAAAGTTTGTTAAATATCAGAATAAGTTCCATAACGGTTTCTGAATT
The DNA here is from genome assembly GCA_010110895.2 of Picea sitchensis. Lineage (NCBI taxonomy): Eukaryota > Viridiplantae > Streptophyta > Pinopsida > Pinales > Pinaceae > Picea > Picea sitchensis. The sequence continues at coordinate 98,149 of SNQJ01S0039522.1, read as the reverse complement.
CTTTTTCTTTAGGGACCCAAATTCGTTAAGGTAGTATAAGTGATCCTTTCGCTCTCCCCATTGTTTGAGGAAAGCATCTTCCAATTCATTATATGTCCGAATAGAAGCTGCAGGAAGGCTCCGAAACCAAGTTCGGACCTGTCCTTCGAAGGTTTGGACAAGTAGCCTCAAATAGACACCTTCGTGCTCAATACCACAGATGTCTGCGAACTGGTCAAAAAAGTATATATGCTCGGCTGCGGTTAAATCTCCTTCCCCAGTGAACTTAGGAAGATTTTTGATGTAGTTGTCAGGTAAATCATGGAGGGGAACATGTAAAACTAAGGGAGCGTATCTCACTGCTACTTTCGCAAATACTCCAGGAGGGGGGACATTCGGTCCTCCACCTCCTCCTCCGACGCCTACCATCAACTTGGGAGTAGGAAAAGAGGGTGTAACACACACTTTGGAATCAGGTGAAATTTGGAAGTTCTGTCGAAGAAAGGTTGGTGTGTTAAATGACGACGATCTTTCCAAAGGGCCTTTACCCTTGTTTATAGATTGGAAAGTTTGATGTGGCTCACTCCTAAATTCAGAGTAGTTTGCTTCTGGATATTTGGTATCGGACAGAGGGCTATCGGAAGAAGGAGGTTCTGAAGCGGATTTAGTCTTTAAAAGTGGGTTTTTGGGTTTATTAACTGAAGCGGTTGTCTCGAACCAACCTCTCGCTCTTAAGATTTTTTCAGGATTATTAACAGGCGTAATCATCTTGCCATCTGGGTTTTGTCTGGTATGCCTTCTACCAGATGCCAGTTTGTGTTTCAGTGGAGTCGCCAAGTGAAAGATTTAAACAAGCCTTAAACGACGTGCACTCTATGTTCACTATCAAAGAGTAACACTATCAACGAAATAGTTTGTCGTTTTCCCAGGGAAAAGATTTCGTAAGTTCGTTCCCCAGCAACGGCGCCAGAAAGATGTTGTTCCTGAGTCTATACTAAGGCTTAGAGTACAGTGTCAAGGCATCCGAAGGTATGTTAAAAATGTATACGAAGATAAAGTCACCTTTTGTTTAGGAAACTAATGAAGGTTTCTACGTTCTAGCTGTCTAGCTTCCAACTGTTCCTGGATAGTAATATCTTGTTCAATGGCTGCCCATGAATGTTCTATTTCCTCTCGGGTGTTCACAATTTTAAGAATTGTATCAAAAAGATTTAAAGTGATATGTATTTGATTAGCTAACCCGGGTTGAATATTTGGTTGAATTGCAGCAGGGACAGTCATTGAGGAACAATACAAGTATGAAATGATTTAATGAGAGATTTCAACGCTGTTCAATTCGATCGAGGTGAAAAGAAACCTTTACATGAAGAATGAAATAAAAAACGCAAATTGAAGGCCTTTTCCCGTAACTGTGTTATTTTCAATAAAAAGATGTAGGATGAGAAAAAAAAAACATTTAGCTGTAGACAACGTAAGGTTCCTGTCAAAAGGAAACTCATACATACATAGAAGAAGAAACTTGCACAGACATAATTGATATAGTGTAACTAAATATATGATTCTGTAAATGTAAATTGGTCTTACACCCGCTAAAGCTGGTGCAGAGGAAAAACAAGAGACAATTACGGAAAGATAAAATCCTTTTCACTATAGTAGTGGTCGTACTAAATTATAGTGATACACATCAATTATGTAGAGCAAAATGAAAAGAAACAAATAACAGAACAAAACAAACTTGCAACACAGTCGTGACGGAATTAGGAATCTCCAAATTTGCTTGTATTAACTTCCTTTATGCAAAAAACTCTATTACAATTTGATCCCAAAGAGTCCAGCCTTTTCTTCTTCTTTCTCGGTTCCATTTATACAAATTTGCCTTCTCCTATTCTATTTACGAAAAAGTGCCAGGTGCTTCCTTTACGTGACTCGGTGCATATGATACATTTGTCCGTAAAACTGGATACGAGTTGTGGCGGTTCCGTTTGGCAGCTGTTAGGAGCGAAATTATTCCATCTCTTCTACTCCGTTTTCAAGAAGTGCCAGGTGCTTGTATTTGCATAGACTCAGTGCATATCCTACATTTGTCTACGAATTGGGACACAAGCTGTGATGGATCTGCTTGACAGATGGCTTCTGCAAAATAGCACTCCCGAGCTAATTATGGAAGTTTATTTTCCATATATGCATCAACAATATTAAGGGTGCCGAGTTGTGTGCTGGGTTGAATTAGATGCTCATCAATTTTAGCCATGTCTGCCCTATCCATCTTAGAGATTTCCATCAAATTTCTCTCATTTCTCTCCTTTATGTCGAGGGAGATCTGCTCCATATTCATCTACCTTATTAACTCTGTGTCTCCTCCACTCTCTATCCCTAACAACTCACCTTTTATGAATTTGCAGGTTTCCTCTAGTGAATTCGTCACTTTTTGGGCCTGCTCCTTGCTTAAAGTAATATCATGCTCCCAATTCTTTAACAAAATATTACCTCTAGTCTGTTCGGAAATGGAGAGCCCGGGGGTCCCTGCTGAAAACCTGTTGTTGGTAGCTATTACTGCTTCCTGGAAGACGACCCGAGCAGCTTCTGCGTTTCTTTCCTTGACAATCAGATTCTCAGAAATCTGATTCATTAACAAGCAATCTTTTCGAAACTCCCCTATCTTGTTTAGTAGACTCTGTTGAGTAGAAGATACCCTGCTCCAAATGTCGATTGCTCGGGATTTAACAATCTCGATGTCAATCACCTTGCTTTCTGCGACCGCTAACTGAGCCTGTAATTGTGTGATCATATCCCTCTGTTGTCGGATTGCTCCCGACCATCTCGGATCACTGAATTTGCCTGTTCCAGCTTGGTCTTGAGGACCTCAATTTCTTTCTTATCGGCCAATTGGGCCAGCTCTATTGCTCCACTCGCTTGACTCTGAGCATCTTCCCCAGCCGAAGCTATTCGGGCTTCAAGAGTCTTAATCAGTCGATTCTTTGCTTTGAGCTGATTTTTTAACGCCGCGACCGAGAATTGATTTGCCGTCGCGTACGCTCCCAGCGTCCCTGCAATTTATGTGGCAAATTCATCTTTCCTTTTGTTCATCCCATCGATGATCACTTTGAACTTTTTAACAGTGGACTCTCCCTCTTGATGAAATTCCTGCTTAACTACAACTTTTCTTTTTCTGTCAAAAAAGAAATCATTAGGGGGGAGTTCCTCTGCCCTTATAGGTCTTAGTTCTTCACCAAAAATCCATCCCTCATTAACGCCTCCCTGTGATGACTGCAAGGGTGTGATAGAGGTGATGGGTTGTCTGATCTGCTTTGCCGCCTTCCCTGGTGTGGTGAGTGAGTCCTGCTCTTTCGGAGGATCGGGGGTCTTCGTCTCCATTCCTGTCTCTGGATTTTGAGTTTCGGGCGGGTCGGTGTTTTTCACTTCCACCTCTGGACCACGTTCCTTGGGTGGGTCAGTTGTCTCTTTTTCTATTTCGGGATCCTTCCCCTGTTCAGGATTCTTCTCCTGCTCAGGACTCTTCTCTTTTTCGGGACTCTTCTCCTGCTCGGGATTCTTCTCCTTCTCCCCTTCCTGACGTTTTTCAGGATTAGAAGTTTGTCCCTCAGAACTTTCGGCCTCCTTTTCTTTATCCTTGGAAAGTCCCAAACCTCCCAGTACAACGGGGAGGCATCTTTTCTGATTCTCCTGAAATTTTAAAACAGAATCCCTGTCTTCGGACGCTAGAGATCTGATTCGGAATTGTACTTCCGGATAGGATCTGGCCCCTCGAAAAACATCATCCGAGGGTGAGCATTCGTGTTCGAACCTCTTTAATCCACAATTTCCCTGTGCTTTTTATACTCTATGCTTTTTATACTCAATATAGGCCAAATTCAAGCCTTCTAAGGTTGCAACCTCAGCCTTAGCATGTCCAAAATCTAATAAGGAATAGGAATTTAACCGAACAGGGAAAGATGACCATACCTTCTTCGCTGATGCTTTCAGTTCTTTTCTTATGCCGCTGATCACTGTTTGTCGAGCAATCTCGGGACATGCCAGTTTGTCGGGGATAAATTGTGGGAGCGCCAGAGGAGGAACGAAAGCTCCGAAAACTCTAAAATAGGAAAATTCTTCCTCTATGTACTAGTCCGCGATACTGCTCAGGTTCGCAGTAATGCTATCCGAGATGCGGGGTGGTAAAAGACCAAAAATGGTGACGTGCAGGGGCACCATCACCCAGTTGAAAATCTCATAAATAAACTTATTTGCATTATTTTCCCACAGCTTATCGTGGTACTCATGCACAATTTTTTCTTCGGTTGGACTCCAAGCCCAATTCATTAAAGGGAAAGGCGTCATGGAGCAAATTGCGTCCATGATATACGCGGACATGAAGAATCCGGATGCCCTCCCGACTGCATTTTTCTCCTGGTACTCAGTGACCCTGTCGAACAAACTATCGGAGAGCATCTTCGCCCAATTGAATGAGCTACCTTCTGCTACCCGAAAGATGAGAGGTACCCACCGTATGTAAAAATGTGCGGTATCCTCACTGTCGAAAAGTTGGCACGCCATCATTGCCACATATATGAACGGTGGCTCCAACAAAGAAATTGAATACACGCCCTTATGATTTACTCTGAATGTTGCAGGGCGCGAAACCCAGTCTTTTATCAAACCACCCATGGTTTTATCATATTCTTCGCACTCCTTCTTTTTGAATTCCTGCATGAATTCACTGCCATATATATATATTCAGAAGTCGTTGGCAGCTTATACATAGACTGGATATGCTCTGGTCGGAAAGTCCCGACCGTGTTTCGTCGGTCATCTATGATGGTTCTGGTGGGTAACTCGACATGATCCAATGCGCATCGGATCATGTCGTAGTATGGGAGCAACCGAGGTATGGTTGCAACTAGGTGCATCCCCGACTAAACAACTATCTTGTTCTTAGTGTTTAGGTCGTCCCTTACAATATCAATGTCATCATCATCTGAGTCTGGGTAGTTTACCAACTCAGATTTCAGAATATCTGAGATAGTTGACCAGGTGTCTACTGAGCCGCCAGTCCGAGGAGAAGTATCTGAGACATTGTCTGTACCCTGTGCTGCAACCTTGACACCCTCTTTCGCTGCTCTTCTTGGAGCCATGGATGACGCTTTCTTTTTCGCTCTTCTGCAATAGACCTGTGTATACATGCGGAAATGAGTTCCCTCAGAGAAAAGTGAGATTTGTGCGTTTATGAGTAATGTTAAAAATAGAATGAAACTCCCGTATTTATTTGAAAATCCCGTACCTTTGAAATAAATCTGTCAAATTGCTAATAAAACCAAATTTATTGTATGAATTTGATCTTATTTGTTCGCGGATCTACCCTAAATCTTACATTAATTCCATCAATGTTCGGCGACTTTCACAGGCAATCGGGTCATGGAGAGCAAGTAAATCCCTCGTGAAGTGTGCCAACCTCGATGCGCGGGACATACCTCGCTTAATTTCATTTTTCTAAAATTTCAAATCTTAATGACTTAAAGATTTCCTCCCTTTTCACCACCTCGTAAATTTTCCTTTAACGTTTTGACTTTACAACTCGCGAGACTGCGAGTTCCGATTTTAGCATTAATTAAAAATAATCGTGATGTGGCAGATCCTTAATGACCTGATTAACTTAATCGCCATATCGTGACTCAGGAATTCGAAGACGAACTTTTAGGATAATGATATGCCGAATTGCGATATCGCGATGCGGCGATAATTAAGGCTCGAATTAAGAGAAGGAAATCTTAGATTAGACGATTAATTAATCTCGCTATAATTATGTAGCAACTTCGCGAATCGGAGTTTTGGACACCTTAACTTTACGAAAGAAAATGCCGAGCGACGATGCGCCGAAAACCAAGTTTTAACCGTGGTCAGTTTTTTTATCCTTGGTTCTTGACTAAGGTTATCAAAAATTTATCGTGTTCTCGGCCCTCGGGGTTGTAAAAACAAAAATTTAGAGTCGACGAATGCCGAGACGCGAAACTCCGACGATGTCTAATCAAGGGTTAAAGGTTTTACCCTAGTTAATGCCTTGGGCAAAAATTTAAAACCGAGTTCGCATTTTCGCGACTCGAGACTTGGGAAATCAAGAGATAAAGTGTCCGACCTGCGAGACCCCGAAATAAAACAAAAGAGCAAATATACTTGTGAATGGTTCTGTTTTAAAAGCGAGAAAATAATTTCTGCTCAGGAGACAAGATTTCCAGAGTTTTAAGATTCCGGAAGGGGAAGAAAGGCAACTTTAGATCTCAAATATCAAAATTGAAAATTGCGCAAGGTGAAAAACAAGGGCGGCTCCAACAGGAGGAGAGATTTATTAGATGCATGATAGATGCTTAGAGAGAAATCACAGAGGCATGGTTCCAGGGGGAGTGATGGTCATAGGGGGAGCATGAGTGACATGACTTCAACATTACATCATAGTGATATCCCTTGTTGAAAAGGGGAGAGATTATTCAAAGGAAGATAAAAGGAATCCAGACAAGGGGAGCATCCCCAAGGAGAGTTCAAGAAGAGGGAGTAGCCCCAAGGAGAGGACTCCCTTTTCCATTGATGTCAAAGGGGGAGAGATAGTCACATTGATGTGATTGAGATGACCATTGATATAAAGAAATGCCTTGTCTACATGTTGCCATCAATGATTGGTGTTGACATCAATGTTGGTATTACCATCAATGCCAAAGGGGGATATTGTTGTATCATGTTGTGATTGATTCCAAAGGATTGATGTCAAAGGAACAATGTCTTGTCATAGTATATTTATGGATCATGTATTGTCCTTGATGTCAATGGATTGATGTCAAGTGGAGTCATATTCATATGATGTGATGCATAGATGAATATGAATTGATGTGGTTTCATTGATATATGATGCATAGTTGGATTGATGTAAATATGACTCATTATTGTATTATCATGGTTGATAAGGATTACAAATGGATGAACTCCAAAGTGGTCCTCTTATGGTGAAATCCCTCACAGGAAGACGCTTTGCGGTTGAGTTATCCTAGAAGTATGGTTATAGAACCCATGCTTAATTGTGGAATAATGAGATAAATATCAGTGTATTTGTCAGTGAAACTATCCTATACGGATAGTGCTTGTCATGCCATTTTTGGTGGTATGTAGAACGTCACATAAATCCTCACAGTTTGATATTTATGGCCTTACGAAGTTGGATGACCCTCATATGATGGCTAGAAGCCTCAAAAGGTCAAAGAAGTCAAAGTGCTTACAAAGAAGAAATTATCTAAATAATAAAGTGAAGTGATAAAGTCAAAGAGGATTATTTAAATAATAAAGTAAATTGAGAACTTTCTAATTAAGGAAAGTGGTTATAAGAGGGCTAACACTAAAATGAGGAAAGTGGGTTAAGTGGTCAAGTGGCTATTGGATATATGGACAAGTGGCAATTGGAAAAAGGTTGACATAAGTGACTATGTGGACAAAGTGGCCAAGAAGATGTTTCTAAGGAAGCCATTTGGAGAGTATAAATAAGAGGCAAGGGTCTCTTGTGAGACACATCTCTTGAGCATATAGTGAAGATCTATTCTGAGAGAGAGAGATTGACTGGAGGATCTCATGGACACATCATAATTTTCGTAAGTCTGATATCTTGATGATGAAAGTTTTGGAAGTTCATAAAATCTAGTTTCTGAAGGAGTACACAAGAAACAGTGGGAAAGAGAGTACATATGTGGGCAACAGTGGGCCAGGGAGCATACATACGTGGGTTGCAGTGATCCAAAGCGCATACAAATGCGAGATAAAGGAGGAAAAAGCACGTACAATTGGATGAATTCATGAAGAATTGAGTGTGAGATGGTGCTAGGCTCTTGAAGGATGAAGTAAGTTCTAGATCTGCATTCTATGGGCTTATATCTTCCATAGAAACTCTGGTATGGTTACATAGTTGTCTTGATGGATGTTTTGCTTATTGTATGGTGAATGCTTAAGGAATTCTTGCTATGGATGTTGTGATATGGTTATGTTGGTTGATTGATAGAGTGAGAAAGACTCTTATGATTCAGTACTAACATGATTGCCATAGTATAATGGTTTCTTATACATGATTAAGTAGCATTCATATTGTATGGTTGAGGAGCATGAGTAAGTTGTTGGAGAAGATAGATGTGTTGTGATTGGTTATGGCTCAGATTGGACAGTGAAAGATAAAAGTGGATGTGACTGAAGGATGCATAGGATTTGAGTTTATCAAGGAGAGAAAACCCTAATTGTTCAAAAGGAATACACATGCTGTAGTACATACAGGCCGCATATGTATGCGAGTTGTACTACTGGTAGGGAGAGCACATACGCGTGCTACACTACTGACAGGTCGCATACCTATTGACAAATTGGTATCTATTGAGGATTAGATCCTCTTCTCAGTTGGTGTTGAGTTGTGTAAGTTGAGTCTTGCATGGCAGAGCTGGTGCTCCTGTGGAGTTGTAACTCTATTCGGTTGTTGTTGATAACCTAAGGATCGTAGTCTGTAATAAAAAGAAAATCATACATACATCTTGTGTTCTTTGTGTTCCTTGTGATGATGGCTTATTGATGATATATATTGTTGATATATGTTTACATACAACTGGTTATAAATGACAGTAATAAGTGATGAGTAAATGGTGATTTCTAACTAAAGAGTTTTTGTGAAAGGAAGTTGAAATAGAGCCCTACACTGATTCACCCCCCCTCTCAGTGTGGTCGGTGTGTCCAACAATAATAATTATTTATGGGGTTTTTCTCTCAAAATTTTATTGTGTTCTTTCTAAGATAATTATGAGATGGCTCTCTAGATAGGAACCCTATACTTGTCATCAATATATATTTCAATTTAATATGAACACAAACTTTTTAAAATTACTGCAATATATACATATATTTTATTTCAAGATACATTATTTTCTTTTTAATATATAGCAAAATGATTTCTAAAAAGAATCCATTATATAGAAACTATCCTTTGTAAAGAAAAGATTTCTATAAATTTGTTGTATATAAGAAAAATAAAAGATTCTTCATTTTCCTTGTTGCAATGTTTGTAAATAAAACCTTTCAATGTCTACATATTTTTTTTTGTGGCTTCTCTTCTTTCTCCTTGTAATACTATATTTTTAGTTTATTGTAATGAAAAAAATAAATTATTGACATTTTAATAATTATTCTTGCATTTGTTCAATGATAAAAGAATACAATATTCAATTCCATTAGGTACAAATGAATATTTCAATTTCACCAATAATCTTTATTGTAATAATACATACTTTGCAATTGTTCTCTACAATAATGGTACTAAATTATTGACAAAATAAAAAGAAATAAAATTCAAATAAGATATATGATCCTTCTTCAAATTTTGGAAACAAACTGAGTAGAGAACCAGTTCCTCCCAACCATAGAGACAAAAAAACAAAATTACTTTCTCTTATCACCCCCAAACCTAAATCATTATTTCATAAGGACTGAAATTGTATAAATTTTTCTAGATATCTCAAAGTTTGATTCTTTCTCAGAACGATCAAAATCAATTTCATCACAAGTACTCCACAATGTCCTGTCTCCTCTATACTTGTATAAAATAACTTCCCTAGGTATTTTTCAAGTTAGCCTCATCCCTAAAACTAGGGAATCTTCTTGGCCTAACTTTGTGTTAGTTTCTTTCGTCACATCCCACACTTTTGGGAGTAGGGTTCCACTTGTCCCATGGAAAAAATTTACTTTGATGGTTTTTATACTTTTCAATCAACCGTGTAATAATGATTTACTCTTTTTAATTAGATTCTCTAATTAGTTTGTTTCTTTATAATTAAAATATTTTTTACAAAAATATTCGTCATCATCAATGTCTATGATAATATAATTTCACATAAGTCTTTTCCAATACAACATAAACTATAAAATTAAAATGTTTAAATGTTTGTAAATTTAGGGACATTACATCATCTCTCCCTTGAATTGAACATCCTCCTCGGTGTTCCAATCTAAGCGTCTCAACTCTGGATAATGAATGGATATTCCTTCCTCATGGCTTCTTCGATTTCCCAAGTAGCCTCCTTTGGACTGAAGTTCCTTCACTGCACTTTAACCTGAGCAATGGCTCGGTTCCACAACACAATTTTCTTCTTGTCGAGAATAGGTAGTGGTTCCACTTAAAACTCTCCTTCGGGCTGCACCTTAATCACATTCAATTTTACAATATGAGTTACATCATGTACATACTTATTTAACAGTGAAACATGAAACATGTTAAATTTTAATTTTTTTGGAAGTGCATGATGATAGGCCATTGGCCCCACTCTAGAAAGCACTTGAAATGACCCACAATACCATGGTGCCAAATTGGTACTCTTTCCCAATTTTAATGAACCATTTCTAGCTTTAACTTTAAGATAAACATGATCCCCTATATTGAACTATTAATGTGTTCTCTTTAAATCTGTAAAGCTCTTTTATCTGTCCCGTGGACTTTTTAGGTTCTGTTTTTCTTTTTGAATGATCATTTCCATTTCTTTTAGCATATCTGGAACCAAGGTAATCTTTTCAACTGTTTTTTCCCAACTAATAGGTGTTTGTCACTTCCTGTCATACATCACCTCAAAAGGATTCATCTTTAAGGAAGTCTGATAACCATTATTAGATGCAAACACGAACAAATAAAGACAATATTCCTACTTGGTGGGATAGTCCATCACATACATCCACAACATATCCTCTACAATTCGGTTTTTCATTTTAGTATGACCGTTAGTTTGAGGGTGACATGTTGCACTAAAATTTAACTGAGTATTCAAACCACTGAACAAATCCTTCCCTAAATTCAGAGTGAATTTTGTGTCCATGTTTGAAATAATAGTCTTGGGTATACCATGCATCCTAAAGATTTCCTTCATGAAAATTTCCACAATGTCTGTATCTTTATGAGTTGATTTCATTGGAATAAAATGTGAAGCTTTAGTGAGTTTGTCTACCACTACCATTATAGAATCATTTTGTTTCTTAGTTTTAGGCAGTCCTATAATAAATTCCATGTTGATTACTTCCCATTTCCATTCATGAATGAGTATTGGCTGGAACAATCCAACTAGGTGATGGTGCTCAACTTTAACTTGTTGGCACTCAATGCACCTAGAAAGATATTCAACTATGTTAGTTTTCATTCTGGGATAGAAATACTCTTTTTTCACAGTGATTATAGTCTTTTGGTAACTTGGGTGACCTGAATAATATTTCTTATGTACTTTAGTCCATATTAAATTCTTCAAAATTGTGTTGTTTGGAACAGAAATTCTTTCTTTATACTGCACTAAACCATCCTAGTTGCATCTGAATTTCGATTCTTCACCAACTGATTTATTATTCTAATTTGTTTCCTGTAATTTCTTATAAATTTCATAATTTTATATAGTTGTTTTAATTCTTTACTTTAAATCAGTTTGTATGTTTCTACTGAAAATTGCATTTAGTTTTATGCTAAGTGCATTTTCTATTTTATTTTCTTTTCCTTTAATGTGTTTTATCTTGAAATCATACTCACTTAGGAAAGTGAAGAATCTTGCTTTTCTTGCATTCAAGTTTTGTTGATTGAAAAAGTACTTAAGGATGATATTGATAGTTTTCAACAAAAATATCCAACCCAACAAGCAGTGTCACCACATTTTTAAAGAATACACAATGGAAGTTAATTCTAGATCATGCGTCACATAATTTTTTTCATGAGGTTTCATTTTTCATGATTCATAAGAAATCACATAATCATCCTGTAATATCCCTCCTCCTAATCTTTCTTTTGAGGCATTAGTACAGAACACAAAATATTTATGTGGGTCTGTTATCTTCAAGATAGGTTTAATCTTTCAAAACTTTCTTGACATTTCTCTGCCCACTTAAATATGATTCCTTTCTTTTTCAATTAAATTATCAGATAAGCAAGTTTAGAAAACCCTTCTATGAATCTACAGTAATAACCTGTGATTCCCATGAAATATTGAACATCTGACACATCCGTTGGTACTAGCCAATCTATGATGACCTTGACCTTTTCTTGGTCAACTAAGATCCCTTCTCCCGAAATTAAATTTCCCAAATACTGTAATTTATCCTGATAAAATTCACATGTACTTAAATTTTCATACAGTTGATGTTCCCTAAGTGTCTACAAGACCATTTTCAAGTGTTTCTCATGCTCTTCTCTAGTTTTAGAGTAGATCAAAATATCATCTATGAACACTATAAAAAAAATTGTCTCGATGTTTCCTCAACAAACTGTTAATTAACCACATAAGTGTAGCAGGTGTGTTTATTAAACAAAAAGGTACCACTACAAATTGATGGTGTCCATATCTAGTTTGGAAAGATTTTTTTTTTAAAGTAAAAAGAGAGAGTGGATCCTTTATATTATATCATAACAAAATATACAGTTTTTCTTGGGCTACCAGCTATTCTGCCAAAAGTGGAAACCAGAACAATTCGAAGCCCTAGATGACTATTGTCAAAATAGGTTGACCGCCATCTGCCCTGCCCGAAGGAAACCAAGACAAGTGGTGGTCTAGAGTCTACAGGATAGTCCATGAAAGTTGAAACTAAAAATAAACTAAACATAAAAAAGAGAGTTAATAGGCATAACCCCCAACCAGAGCTGAGAAACTAACCAAAACCAAAGGGCAGATCGAGTCACGCTGTTAGCCATTGAGGTCATCATTGTCGGGGTCATCATTGGGCATCCCATTCCAAGATGGCAAGGCGTAGAGTCTCGCACACGTTGGGCACTTCTTCTTTCCTGGCATGTCAAAGAAAGCCTCATAGAGAATGTCCACACATTGATTGATGAGTGTGTTGCGCTAGGCTTGGTCTGTCATCTCGCGCCTCAAATCAAGCACTAAATTGAGCTAGTCCCGGTGGAATAAGGGCAGAGGGACATGTCTCTGAACTGAGGGTGTCAGAATGAGAGGTGGTACAAGGACTCCACCACTCTCCTTCACCATGTTCCCATCTGACGCGTCCTCATGGTGTCCATCCCCTGTTTCATTCCACATTCCCTCCATCACGTCCTCTAGGTGGCCCGTTGTCATGCTTCGCTCCCCATCCTTGCCTTCTTCTCTAGTCCATATTCTCCCTAGTGCATGTCCTAAGACTGTGAGTGGAGCAAGCTTCACTGAAAGTAAGTCATCCTTGGCCATTTGGAGGTACTCGTCCGAGATTTCCTCCTCAATGTAACAAATGAGGAAGTCCTCCACAGATGAATCCATGTTGTTTATCCCTGCGTCTACCTGAAGTTTGTTCCTAGGAAGAGTAATATGAGGCTCTGGTCCCATGAAGGGAAAATTCTCTAGAGGGAGATGAATTGCCTCTTCCAGGATGACCTCCTCCACCAAAACAGTGTCAGGCTCCCAAGTCATTGGGTCTCTGTCATCATTGCGAGCAAGTCGAGATTTTTTGGTGCGAGCAATTGAAAGTGACCGCTTCAATTTTTGTAGTCGTTTCTACCTTGAAGCCAGGGTGTACGAGGATGGAACATGACATGGATTCCCCTGATCCTTGGGCATCGTGAGGATGAAAAAAATGGATAAACCCCAGTGGATTCAGTAGAGGATGCTCCCAAGATCCAGATTGCTGGCCTGGTGCGAGCCAAAAATGAAATGAGGAGAGCATATGAAGATGTATAGGTAGATAAGAATTGGAGGGTGTGATGTGACGACCTCCATAACTGCCTCTCGAACAATGAATTCAATGGTTGTTTGATTGTTCACGCGAGTGAAGGGTCTAATGGATGCGGGCTTGTAGTAATGGATGGTTCCCATTCTTAATGTTGAGGGGATGGGAGTCGACCACTCTTATTTATGGTTTGTCGAGGCCCTGTGGGACGTGGGACATAGGTGCAACGTGTCACCCCATCCAGGGTTGGGTAGTCCCTATTGGCTAAAATTTGACAATGATATGAAAGATCAGAGCAAGGAAAGAATTGGGCCTTCCAGTGGATCTTCTCGATCATGGTAGCCACTCCTTCATTTTCCAAACAATCTGCAACTTTGTTTGCGTCCCTTTTCACATGTAAGGGGATGATGGTGATGTTGGGTAGTAGGAGGGAGCCAAAGTCTTCCAAGAGTGCTGAGAGTCTCCAACTGGGTGAAATATCTAGGGGGTGTTCTCCATGAAGGATTTTGGTAATGAGTCGGATGATGATCTCGGAGTCCCCTTCCACAATGATCTTATTGAAGTGGTACTCTGTAGCTACCCTGATTCCTTTTAGGAGGCTCCGGAGCTTGGCTGCATTATTAGTGTTGGTACCCATGAAGCCTATCGTGAGGTGGATGATTTCTCCATTTGAGTTCCTTAGTACTTCCTCGAAGCTTGTTGGACCCAGATTCCCTTTTGAAGCCCAGTCAAAATTTAGTTTTATGAATCCAATTGGTGGGGGGGTCTAGGTGGTTGGGATGTTGAGGCTGCTAACGACTATTGCAGAAGTGGGGGTGTTTTCCAGGTTAAGGTGCCAGTTGTGTAGGATAACCTGTTCGCTCAGGTTGCATTTTAAGTCCTCGGTCTTCCAATGCTTACTTTTGATTGTTTCCTGAATGAGTTGCATGATTCTTTCCGAGGTTGAGGTGGGAGGTGAAGCTTTTGATGGAAAGATTCTTTTATTTCTTTCCTTCCAAATCTGCCAGAGAGTGAAGCCTGGAAAAAGATACTAGATACGAGCGAGAATGGGGTTTTGATAGGTGAGCGAATCCCAATTTTATATGGTGTCTCTAATGCTATTTATGTTTCTATTGCACCATCGCATTAGTTGAGACCCCAAATCTGATAGATTTTGGCTATAGTGGCAGTTGTTGAATATGTGCTCCATTGTTTCCTCCTGTTGTTGGCATAAATGGTAGATTGAGGGCCTGATGAAACACCTCTTTTTGAGATTATCCTAGGTAAGGATGCGACTATGAACTGTTAGCCAGAGGAAGATGGACACTTTTGGCCAGAGTGTTGAGTTCCAAATCTTTCCCCAAATTCTTTCCTTATCTTGTTCCTGATATTTCCCCTGCTGGTAGTAGGCTTCCTTTACCGATAAGTTTCCCGTTGTGGAGTGGCCCCATATAAGAATATTTGGGCCTGTTTTAGTAGGGATTTTCCTTTGATTGGCACAGGTTTTCCATGCCTAGAGATTCATTTCCCCTGGGACTTGTAGTTCTGAGTGATCCGTTTTCTAGGTGCGCCATGAAAGATTCCCATCAAGTAGTTTCCAAAGATCCTTAACCCAAAGGAATGTGTTGGATGGCATCGCTTGATGAAGGGGACTAAGATCATCTATATCCACCAGGGGGGTTTGTTGCTGCCATGAGTCCTGCCAAAATAATGCACTTTCCCCATCTCTAATCTCCTAGAAAGAATGTTTTTGAACTAGATTTCTGTTGAGCGAGGTCGTGTTCCAAATGTTGGATCCCTGAATATGATCATTAAATTTGATTAGTTGATCGGTGGGTGTGGCATGGGAATATTTTTGTTTCCATATTTGCGCCCAAAGTTCTATGGGGTGCTTGAGCTATTTCCACCATGGTTTGGATCCCATGACAAGGTTGAGCTTTCCTGGATCGCAGAGCCCTAAGCCTCCCAGGGCTTTGGGCTTGTAGATCTTATCCCATCCTACTAAATCCTACTTTTTTTTGGGTTGGTGTCCATGCTATAAGAAGTTGTGTTGTAAGTTTCTGATACCCTGAATGATCGACTTAGGTATTGCAAGGGAGGTGAACAAGTAGGTTGGTAGGGTTTGAAGAATTAACTTGAGGAGTACCATTCGAGCTGCAATATTAAGAGGTATGAAGGTCCAGTTGTTGAGTATATTGGATATGGAAAGGAGTAGGCTATCCTAGGATATGAACCGCATAGGTGCCCCTGTAAGGGGTATGCCTAGATAATTGGATGGAAGGGAACTCTTAAGTATTCCTAGGAGCTAGGAGATGTGATTTTGGACTACTATCAGTGTGTTGAAGAAGTAGAGTTTAGATTTTTCTAGGTTTAGAGCCATTCCTGAAGCGTCAGTAAAGTTAGTGAGGATGGAGATGCTTTTCTTGGCTTCTTGGACAGTAGGAGTGTTCAGGGGGAGGGTATCATCAACAAATTGGTTGTGTGAGGGGTATGGCTGTAAATTATGCAGGGGAAGACCTTTTAGGGTGCCTTTGAGGACCGAGGCTTTGAGATAACGGTCTAGACCCTCGACCATTAGGACAAAGAGGAAGGGAGAGAGGGGGTCTCCCTACCGAATTCCTCTGGAAGAAGAAGAAGGCTGTGAGGGCACTCCATTGACTAGAATGGAAGAAAAGGTTGAAGAGGTAAGCTTCATGATCCAATTTACCCAGTGTTTGTCAAACCCAAAATATTCTAACATGGATCTCATGTATTGCCAACTGATTCTGTCAAAGGATTTTGAGAGGTCAAGTTTGATGAGGATACCTGGGGTTTTGGTTGTCTTTAGCGAGTGAATGACCTCATGAGAAAGGATAACACTGTTCGTGATTTGCCTACCTTCCACGTAGCCTGCTTGTTCCTTGGTGGTTACAAAGGGTAGAATTGGCTTGAGCCAAGTGGCTATGACTTTGGTGATGATTTTGTAGATGACATTGCATAGGGCGATTTGTCTGAACTGCTTTGGATGAGTGAATATCTCCTCTTTCAGGATGAGGGTGAGAAAGGTGGCATTGAGGGCTTGTAGGACTTGACCCGAGGTTCTAGATTCTTCCACTACCTGTCAAACTTCTTCCTTGACCATGTCCCATCAGTGATGGAAGAATTCTATGGTGAAGCCATTTGGGCCTGGCACTTTTCCTGGGGCCATTTCTTTAACTGCGTGGTCCACCTCTTCTTGAGTGATGGGCCTCATTAGGGCCTCGTTCTGCTCTTGGGTCACCAGGGGGGGTATGTGCCTAGTTATTTTCTCAATTGTTGTCCTCTTGTCTATATTAGTTTAAGTTATAAGCTCTTTGTAGTAGTTTGTAAGCTCCTCATCCATCTGGTTGTGCTCTCATATGGGATTTCCTTGAGCATCTTCCAGCTGATTTATCCTATTTATGTATCTTATGTGTACCATAGCTCCATGGAAGAACTTGGTGTTCCTTTCTCCTTATTTGAGCCATTGCACTCTGGATTTTTGACGTTAGAGAATTTCTTCTTGGTTTTTTTGTTCTTCTATCTCTGCTTGAAGCTCCTCCTCTTCCTTCATTAGCTCTATGGTTCTAATTCCCGCAATGAAGGTTTCTTGCATAGTTTCCAGCTTGTTCTCGATTTCCTGCTTTCGTTGAAGTATATTCCCAAAATTGGTTTTATTCCAAAGCTTCACTTGATGCTTGAAGTTTTTGAGGTGCTGCTGAAACTTGTACATGTAGGTTCCATATTCTATTTCTGCTTGGTTCCACCAGGATTTTGCAAGCCTGTGGAAATCAGGGTGAGAGAGACAAAATTTCTCAAATCTGAAAGGTTTGAGTTTTGGTGCTTCTCTTGTGTCCAGGTTGAGCAATTCAAGCCAGTGATCCGAGCCTGCTCGAGGAAGAATGTTGGCTTCTAAAGTAGGATCTTCCACCAAAAGGGATTTCACTACCAGAAAATGATCTAGTTGGCAAGCGGTCTATTGATGGTTTGATATTCAATTGGAACAGGTGAATATGCCATTTTGAGCTTCGACATCTACTAGATTTAACTGATCAATGAGGGTTCTGAACTTACCATTGTCCTGGTCCAATATTCTGGTGCCTCTGGTTTTCTCCTCCACAGTAAGTATCATGTTGAAATCACCCCCCAAAATCTAGTTGGGTGTACTCAACAGTGGTTTAATGGTGATTAACCTCTTCAAGAATATCTCTTTGTCTTGCAAATTTTGGGGTCCGTAGACATTTGTGATAGCCCCTTCCTTGGTCGAGCCTATGGTTGTGAAGTAAGCTGTGATCGTACCAACAATAGAGAAGGGTCGGTCCAATGTGACAGTTCTGGGGTTCCATAAGATTTCTAATCCACCTGATGCACCTGAGGAGTCAGTGTGTATGGATTCACACCCTCTCCAACATCAGTGGAAGATTTCCTCCGCTTCTTCACCAACACATTTTGTCTCCTGAAGTAGGAGCATGTCTAGATTTTCAACATTTATACAGTATCAAAGAGTCCGTTGCTTGGATCTTCCATTGAGGCCTCTGATGTTCCAAGTTATGACTTTCATCATGATGATTGGGGAGGGGGGTGGAGGTATCCCTCTGAGAGATTGTGGATCTGACCAGAATTGAGCATGTAGTTTCCTACCTCTTTGATGAGTTGTTGGGCCGATTTTCATCCCCGTCTTTTTCCTTCCTGTGGAGCACTCTTTGAGTCAGTGTTGGGGTCTATGGCTATACCCATATGTGTTGTGGATCTGTATGTGGAGTGTAGGAAAAATTTGTGCGCTTTTCTGAGTTTTTCGATGGGTATGGTTTGTAGGTCCTTCTGATTAAAAGATTCCTCTAGCTTTTCTAGATCTATATCCTCTAGATCTTGTTCATCTAGTTGCATCAAAGTATCCCTGTGTTCCTCTGTTTTCTCTCCTTGGTGATCTTCTTTGCTTTGGGCATCAGAGTGTGCAACTTGACCTTTTCCTTTTTGTTGTCTTTTTCTTTGTGAGGGTCCTGAATCTCATCCTCTTCCGGCAACTGATTCAAGATATCGTAGGAGTTATTGGTGATAATCTTTGGGGCACTATCTAGGTTCTGCTTTTTGGGTGGGTTTCTTTTCCGGCCTGTGACTGTGGTGAAGCCATATTTCTTCTTGTGTTCTCCATCTTTGGGGGCCTGTGCATTCAGGGGGAAATCCCTAAATAGGTGGCCATGCTCATGACATTTTCTATAGTGAAAGGGAATATGTTCATAGTCAATGGTCTGATTCCAATATTCATCCTTATATTCCACGGTTACTAAGCCTGGTAGTGCTTTTGAGATATCCATGTATACAAAGATCCTTGCATAGGAGGTGTATTTTCTATGTTTTGTGGCTTCCTATGATTTGACATACCTTCCTACAGTATTTTCGATTCCCATGAGCATTTATTCCAGCCAAAATTCTTGTGGCAAGTAGTAGAGCCTGATCTAGATGGGAGCCATTGTAAATTCTTCTTTTTCTGGACTGAAGTGGTCTATCCAGAATCGCAGAAATAACCCGACTGATTTGTAGAAGTATGGCCCATTGTCAAATATTCTATCCTTGTCTTCCAGGTTTTAAAGGATGATTGTGAAGAACCCTTTGGAGCTTAGTTGAATCTCGTAGTCTCCTTTAGGGTTCCACCAATGTTTGATCCAGCATGTTAGATCCCATTTAGAGGGATAGAGCCCTAAAAACGTGCTTATTGAGGCATGTTCTCTCATGAACTTGGAGTGTTATCCTACCCTAGTTGAGCTAATGAAATATCTAGGGGGTTTATCTGATTGAGGGATCCACTTACCAGGTTCCCATCCACAAGATTCTTTTTGATGAGACGTGCTTGGCTATACATCCATTTCTTTCTTGAGTCATGGTTCTCTAGTTATGAGATGTTCTATCAGGTGTTGTTGTAGCTCAAAGGTGGGTCGTTTGGCCCATTTTCCCGCTCTATCATTGGCCGTTGCATTGTTGTACAAGGAGGGTTGCCCACCCCCCCGCCTCTAGGATCATTCTATTTTCACAGTCACAGGGGATTGGTTTGTCCCACCATGGATCAAACAATAGGTATCGCCGCAAAATTCAGAGTGAGCAGAAAGTCACAGATGGATCGCTACGAAACGCTAGGGTTTTTCGCATCCTCTCTATTAATTCTTTTTTCATTTGTTGTTACAACAACATTTCAGTTAGTTTGGAAAGAATTTTTAAGAATGTCCTCTTCTTTAATTATAACTTGATGGTATCCTAACGAAAAATATATCTTAGAGAAAATATCAGCTCCTCTGACTTGATCAAACAAGTCATCAATGCGGGGTAAAGGATATTTTTTTTTTAATTTTCATCTTGTTAATTTGTCTATAATCAATTCACAATCAAAAGGTTCCATATTTTTTTTAACAAACAAAATTGGTGATCCCCTTGGAGACACACTAGGTATGATATACTGCTTATCCAATATCTCTTGAAGTTGCATCTTAAGTTTAGTCAATTATGGAGTACTCATTCAGTATAGGGCTTTAGAAACTGATCCATATCTAGTACTAAATCTATAGTGAAATCTATATCCCTCCTTAGTGGTAATCTTGGAATTTCTTTTGGGAATACATCCTGAAATTTTGTTAGTAGTGGATCCTTGGTTAGCAAATTTTCATTCGTCTCTTCAATTGTTTTAGATATGTGCACAACATAAATCTCATAGCATTTCCCTACATTTATTTTTAATTGTAAAGCATATATTTTTCTTATTGATACTCCTCGTGGTATTCCTTTTACTATTCTACTTTTTCCAAAATCATCTAAACAACTAAAGGTCTTGTCGTGACTGTTTATAATAGTTGAATATTTTTTGAACTAATCCATTCATATGAGAAAATAATAATATCCTAATGGTAGAATATTTATATCCAAATTGGTATCCATACCATCCATGTTTACCACACATCCTTTTACTAATTCAACTTTTTTTCTCGTCCCTGTAGCTATGTGAACTAGCCAAGCTTTCTTATATTAAAAATTTTCCAATTACAATTTTCTATCATTGTAGGTGAAATATAACTTAAACTTGCATTGGGGTCTATTAAAATGGATACATGTTTATGATTTGGCATACCTTCTGTTGAAACATATATATTTTCCTAAACCTTAGACAAAGACAAATGCCATTTTTGTTTAACTAAAAAGAGCACAAAAATGCACTTGGATAATCACCGTCGAAATAAAGTCCTCCGATCAATCCAACGAATTAAATGTCTTAACAGATTATGGAGCCGCCCTTTGTTTAAAAAAAGTCAAAACACTAAGACATTTTCCAAATTTTTGGGTTTCGAGGTTTCGCGATATAAACAGTTTAATATACAATGAACTATGAATTCCCGATACGCGAAGTCACGAAGGTTAATTTGAAAATTAAACTGAGTTAATTAGAACGATTAAGAATGTTTAATGGTAATTAAAACTCATCGTAATTTCGCATTTCGGAAATCTCTCCTTAAACGCCAGCTTAAAATCCTGATATGCAAAGTCACGAAATCCTCCCTTAATTGTGATTAATTAAAAAGGGTTAAACATACTTAATATAATTAATTTCAATCAGTGGCACTTTTGGAAATTGGGAAATTATCATGCATCACACCCAAAAAACTCCGGAGAATGAAGTCCCAAAAACATTAAGTTCTTAAGTATGTTTAATCTAAACCTCTAAACAAAAATTAACGATTTAAATTGGTTTTTCGCACTTTTGCATTTCGGGATTTCTCAATGCTATTACATCTAAAACTCCTAGTCACGAATTGCTGATATTGGACAAAATTTATTTTGGATCAACGAAAATATTTTATAGAGTAAGACACATATCTCCAGTTGTACCCTCCTCATTAAAACAAATAAATTCACCATCGATAGAAGCACGCTCGAGTTAAGGTAGACTGAGGGTGAATAAAAGTTTTTATTTCAAAATTCATTTTCACTCCCAGCAAAGAAGTGAGTTTTAATCAAAGAAATCTTAGGCCTTCTCCTCTGTAACATGTATTCTCTTTTTATCACAGACATCCTGGCACCCAGGAAAATGTTGAATAAGAGTGATGAGGCCAATGAAGGCTCAAATCTGAACTCAGGTGGTCTTTCTGATACCACACCACATGTTGTAGATTCAGTCAAGTCCTATACGCAGAGTTTTGAAATCCTGGAGCGTGAGGTCATAAATTGCCCAGATGATTATGGAGACGAAAATACCGATAAGCATGGAACTAAACTCAGAGTTATAGCAGAGGTTTAACTTCATAAAATAGCTACACGGCCGAAGCTCATGCCATACAATGACATGATAAGCTGGGCTCTGGAGAACACCGACGTGCAGACCAGGAGCATCATAAATAAAAAAAAGGTCATTGTCGGCTCTTTCAGGCCAGAACAAATTCAAGTAATGTACAAGTTATCCCCTGTTTCTAAATATATTTATAATGTTGCATTTGTAGAAGAGTTTCAACGAAGGGAATGTGAAGAATTTGACCAAACCTATCTAGATATAATTAAAACATGGTGGGGAATTCTAGCAAAATTCAGAGTTGATTCTCACGACATTTATGCCACCACATCATTAAATGAATATATGTTCTCTATATCCATGATTCTATGTAGAATTTTTGTAAAGAAAATCCCTACCCATTTATCGGTGAAATGGGTATCAATCATGCATGAAGTAGCCGAAGGTTTCACTTTCGATTGGGCTTAGATTCTGTCTGATAATCTAACCAAAGAAATTGTTGAATACCAAATGGAAATGTCAAGAGGCCAACCTGCATATTTTAATATGTATGCATATGTCATGGATTCCATCTTTTATATGACTACATTTCCCTTGATGAATTAGAGATGGGACCCAACTTGTGCAAAACCCATCGATTTCTATCACTCTAAACTATGGGAAGAAAAAGTAAAAGATTTATTTTATGAAATCTGCCACTATGTAGTGATTCCTGTTCATCAAATATTGTATGGTTATCCATCCCCTCGAATTTCAGAGCAAATCACGGGAAACCTTAAAACAATTGTAGATTGGTTTGTTGAAGAGAATTTATCTTATATCATAGTTTTCGGATGTTTGATTCCCCCTCATGCTCTCCCAAAGTTTCTTCTTGACAAAACAGTGTGTAGAGAAGTGGCATACCAAATAATAACAAGAGGCATCGACAAAGAGTTAAAAGAAGTTCAGAAGAAATTCTAGCTAGTTTTCCTCTATAGATTGGAAGGTTTTCACTACTAAATTTTGGCCATTCCAAGGTAGAAGTTGCAGCATTAGAGGATGCTAAACTGGTGGACGTTGGGCTCAGAAGGAATGATCCATATCAAATTGTGGGAAATCTTCTATCTAATGAAATATGAGAACATATGAGCATGAAGACTCCCCTTGTGATGACATATTCAGAGGAATCATATTTTATGAGGACATACTAGACATGGTCCAAGCATTACCCCCTGACATACATACCAACTTTTTCTCTTTTCAAAAACACAGGCGAAGTGGGTTGCCCAAGATATTATAGGGAGAATTGATAATCAATCATCCATAACAATAAAGTATACCTCCAGGTTTCAAACCAAAGTCCTTTGGTAAACAGACTAATGAGGAAACCCCCAAAAATCCCAAAGTGTCTTCGCAAGGATTAGAAAATTCACAGGTAGAACATCTAGAGTCTGAAACAAGTTTTAAATCCAAGACACCTCTAAAACAAAATCAAATGATACTCCCTTTATCGTCAACTACACATGATGATACCTCCAAGACAACAGAAGGAACACAATTCACATAATTGGGTAGTCCTATTACATCATTAACCTCTTTACAGTCAAGTTTAGGGATTCCCAGTCTTGAAGTTATATATGTAAGTGATGTTGCCCCAATCTCTATTGAAGAGATACCTTCCTCTGACTTTTTTTTTAGTAAGAAGAGGAAAGATGTGGTTAAACAAGAAATGAATTCAAAAGAAGGCACTATGGTAAAAAAACACAGACTATTATTAGATGGGAAAATTTTGGAAGATGAAGATTTTGATACAGAGGTGGAAGGCTCTTTGAGAGAATTTTCAATGACCAACTTATTTTTTGTTGATAATAAGAAAATAAGGCTGAGGTAGAGAAATCAAATGATAAGCCAACTGGGAGATCAAATAAGGAATATAGAGAATAATGTCAAAAGAGAGGTCAACAAAGGACTCGAATAGGCAAGAGCCAACGATAGACAAGAAATCCAACAACTTAAATCTGATCTTGAAGAAGCACACAAGAGTGCTCAAGCAAGTCAAGGGTAGGTCATCTAGAAAGAAGAATTAGTAAGGCAGTTGCAAGCTAAATTGAGTTCTACTGAAAGCTAGGTTATAAATATAGTAGTGTTTAAAGCCTAGGCACTAGAAGTGCATCAAAATATGGAAGCATTACAACAAAGCCTTCTTTCTAAGGTAGGGATCATCCAAGATTATTTCTGGGAAATGGGTCAATCATTAGATAATATTGATTTCAGAGAAAAAGAGGCTAATGCAGCCTGAAACACCTTTCAAAAGGCAGTCGTATCTTCGTCTAGGGAAGAGGTACCAATAACCCCCAAATTGACTGTCGTAGAACAAATTAGGAGTGATATTATACTAAAGGCATGGGAGGCCAACATAGCCGAGAGTAAGAAAATGGATAAAGAAATAAAATAATATTGTGAAGAGGCTTTTGATTTGCTAGATAAAAAATTACTAGGCATTGGAAAGGATGATTGTGTTGGAGTACTAGGACAAATCAATGTTATAAAGCATCAACTAGACATGAAAGAAAGCTTAAATGAAGTTCATATTGAAATTTCACAGTTGAAACAGGTTGACGTCGCTCAAATGGATAGATGGTTGGTAAAGCCAAACCTATAGTTGCAGTCAATAAATTTTGAAGGTAAAAGGATTGAAGACAGGTTGCCGAAATTACAGAGAAACCTATATCATTTTGAGGCAAAGGATATGATAGAGCCTTCCAGAATTTAGTACAATTTCTAAGCGGGTGCGTCGAGTGTCTTGAACCAGGTGAAGGAAGTACTTCAAATAAGTAATGAAGTAACACATGTATGCTCGTTCTGCCAATATGAGAAAGAGATAGAAAGGAAACAAGTGAAATGGTTCAAGTTTTTATTTTGTAACCGTTAATATCTAGGAGTAAGGAAAATTCCAATCGTCTAGGGTCGGAAACCTTTTGTATAAATATAATTTCAAAATACTTAAAGAGGGATTTTTCCTGGCTGATTGTAATAGAGATATCTCTCCTTTTATAGAATTAAGACAAATGCAGACCAGAGACTCCATATTTCGTCAATTTTGAGTTATGTGTTCTTCTGTTCTTTCGTATTCCAACATCTTTATTTATATGTCTTTGATGAATGCTTAATTACAATTTAGTACAACATCTATTGTGGTTATATGCTTATTTGGTTATCTGATTGCTTACCCATTTTCCTCTATATTTTCTATTAGCAAACATAAGACCTGAGAGTTAGTTAGATTACCACATTGTATGCTTCATTAAAATTATCACATCCTTTTTCTTCTTCTGTATCAGAGTGAGATTCTTCTGTGATTGATGCCTCACCTTGTTAACAACTTTATGTTTTTCTTTCATCACATTCATTATTTTCAAATTTGACTCAGATACGGAAAACAACCTCTGAAGTTTTATACTATTAATTCAATTTCAGGAATTTTTCTCATATAATTGAAGACAAGAAAAAGAAAACATAAAAACAACATATCTTTTAATTTTCTTTTCTCCATGATTGTACCTGTGGCAAGACAGCCTAATATAGAACCCAGTCTCACAGATCGGACCAAAATTGCATTAACCTTGTTTAATACCATCTTATAGACTGCTAACACCCGGGTTGAACTTGAATGTTCATGGACAATGATTGAACATGACATAAGCATCCAGGAACGTTGGGAAGCTAGGTAAAGACAACTCAGAAATCAACCATAGATTCTTTCCCTAAAGAATTGACTTTCCTTTCATATTTTAAACTCTCTTTATTTTTCATATGCCTTGAAATTATACTTTGAAGCCTTAAGTATAAACTTAGGAACAACATCTTTTTGGCACCGTTACTGGGGATCAAAGAAACAAAGTTATTTTTCCCTGGGAAGAATGACATTGGTAAGTTTCCTTCTTTGATAGTGAACATAGATCGAACACTTTATAAGAATACTTTTATCTTTCACTTGGGGACTCCACGATTAATAAAATGGCTTCTAATCAAAAGAATACCAAAAATAATCCAGACGATAAGCAGACCTCCCCTGTATCTGATCCTGAAAAACTTCTGAAAACAAGAAGACACATTAAACATAATGCTTCATCAACAAGTAAGATTTATCAACCCAAATCCATTCAGTCAAATAATAAGGATCTAATTGAACAGTCGAATACCCAACACCTTTTTAGAGAAAAATTCATCGATAGAATCGAAACCCTAGACCTGAGTTGGTGTTACCTGAATTTAAAGCCGAAACTTTTCCAACTATCTCCTTTACCAATAGAGGTCAAAGATCCATCTCACTTCCTGCCTCGATTGACGTTTCATAATTTCCTAAGTTTCAGTCTACAACCTTTCAGAATTCATAAGCATATATTGTATACCTTGACGCGACTCCTATTGGTTTTCCCGTGTACACATCCTCTGAGTCCGAAGAAACCAGTCCTCTTTTTCTAGTTCCCTATTTTTCAGATTTCCTGTCTCTCGATGGTCAGTTATTTGAAATCGTTTTTATTTATCCAAACGTAACCAAAACGTCATCACATATCCTTAAAATTATTCTCTATAGTCTCCAAGTTTCCCCCTCTAAATTATCAATGGCTGTGACCAGAGGAGGTGGTGTTGCAGGGGGAGGAGGGGGAGGTCATGTACCACCCCCACCTCCTAGAATCTTTCCAAAGTAGCTGCTAGGTATGCCGCTTTGTTCCTGCCAGTCCCTCTCCATGATCTACCTAAAAATTATATGAAAAAACTACCGAAGTTCACTGGGGAGGGAGATTTGACCACTACCGAACACATCAATTTCTTTGACCAATTTGCTGATATCCTTGGCCTCGAGCATGAGGATGTTTATTCAAAGCTTCTCGTTCAAACTTTTGAAGGTCAGGTGAGAACCTGGTTCCGAGGACTCCCAACAAGGTCCATAGGATCATATGATGGGTTAGAAAATTATTTTATTAGACAATGGGGAGAAAGGAAAGATCATCTCTATTATCTAACCAAGTTTGGGGCTCTGAGAAGGAAAAATTCAAAATCAGTTCTGGATTTTACCCAAAGATTCAATAAATTATATAATAAAATTCTTATTGAGGTTAAACCTTCCCAATATTCAGCAAAAGTAACTTTTGCTGGGGATTTTGATCCAAATTTCGCTCTACTGTTAAGAGAAAGGAGATATGTTGATCTCACTAAAATGCAGGATGACACTGTAAAAATCGAATCAAAAAGGATGGCATCGGGAAAGTTAAAAACAAAATTTGAAACAGGAAATAAATAAACTAGATGGTACAAGGAACAACCGGGACCCTCTGGATCTGGGAGGTCTTCGGAAGATAAGATGGATGACATGGTGAGAATAATTAAAGAATTGTCGAATAAAATCTCGAGAATGGAATTAGACCAATCAAAGAATGATCAGTTCCCTAGAAATAATTTTAGAAGGAATCCTATTCCTCAAATACAACAAAGACAAATTAAGAAAGAACATCAAAAGATTCAAACCCCCTTCAAAAATGAAAATTTTATAGGGGGAGAAGACATGCAAAATTTTGAGGAGTTAAAAGAAGATATAAATAATCTTGGTGATGATTATGAAGAACCTTATTTGATGAAACAAGATTATGAAAAATCCTTAAATATGGAATACATGTCTAAAAATGACGAGAATAGAAATATTATAGAGGATTCATCTTATCAAGGAATTGTTGATAATATAATGGCCGAAATCCAATAGAAATACAATATAAGGCCTAGAAACAGGAATATCACAACTGCCCCATCAAAGAAAATCCTGTCGAGAGGGGACACAGACGAGGCATCTTCAAAAGCTGCTGAAAAACAGACTGTTAAAACCAAGACTGTTGACACACAGTCTACCAAGACAAAGCCAACAGAACCACTAGTTATTAACACAAGGAAAGCAGAGGTTCTTGTGGCTGAAACAAAAACATCACAAATAAATAATACTGAAAAGAAGGGAATAGAATACCAAACCACAAAAGTTGATAAAACAACGGGAAATTTCAGTCTAGAAAATGAAATTAATAAAATCAAAATTCTTATACCTCTGGTCCAACTGGAAAAAAAACCCAGTGTATAGAAAGTAGATTGCTAAAATAATTATTTTTTTAGACAACGAGAGTCAGGATGACGTTAAAAAATTAGAAAACAATAAGCCTAATATAATTTTTGGTCCACATTTTGAAGGTGCCAGAGATACCGTCGCCCCTTTCTATATCACACTAACCGTGCACAATCACCTAATCCACAATTGCATGTTGGATTCTGGGGCCTCTCACAATGTAATGCCTAAATCCATTATGGATAGACTTTGTCTCAAAATCACTCGACCAAATGGAGACTTGTATTATTTTGATTCAAGAAAGGTTAAATGTATAGGTATGATAAAAGATTTAGTAGTTGATCTTGCACAGGTTCTTGTAAAAAGCATTTTGATGGATGTGGTGGTTGCTGATATACCTCCAAAGTATGGCATGCTATTATCTAGGTCTTGGGGTGCCAAACTTGGAGGATCCCTCTAAATCGACATGACATACGCCACAATCCCGACCTTCGGTGGATAGTTCACATGCTTGTACAAAGAAACAAGGTTTGTGTTTACAGTAAGTGATCCGTTGAACCCAAACAACTACCCTGTTTATATTGTCGATCAGGATTTAGGGAATTGTATTTTATCTATTGATGATGATTTATATGTATGTATAGAAGAAAATTGTACATCAAAAGAAAAAGAAGAAAATATAAGGAAAGATGTATATAGTTTTGGAGTTTGGAAAATGTATTTTGACGGTGCTTCATCCTGTGAAGGAGCAGGATATGGAGTGTTGTTTGTGGCACCCGATGTTGAGTTCACCATTCCTTTTTCTTACATATTATAGTGGGACATAGATTATACTAACAATGTTTGTGAATACGAGGCCCTAGTCTTAGGATTAGAAGCTGCTAGAAAATTAAAGATTAAGAACTTAGAAGTCTATGGTGATGCTGAACTAATCATAAAACAAATTAATCGTCAATACCAGGCTAAGCACCCAAGGTTGAGATATTATAGGAACTGTGTCTGGGATCTAATCGAGAATTTTTTGTCATCGGTTAATGTTCATTATATTCCTAGAATTGAGAATCAATGGGCAGATTCATTGGCTAAAGCGGCCTCAACCTTTATGCCTCCAACGATTTTCAAACTTAAATACCATATAGAGATGAGACATAGACCTTCCATACCGAATAACATACAACATTGGTAGGTTTTCGAGGATGATGAAGAAATAAAAAAAAATCTAGAAATGGTGGATGACTTTGACGAAACACATGTCGACCAAGAAAATCAGAATGATCCCGCTTGGATCATGCAGGAAGAGGAAGATCTTTAGGAGTTTCAAAATAAATTTTCTGATCATCGTATGATTATTTTGAAAAATAATCAGATCCCCAAAGGCTTGATCCCCTTAGAGATGTTATTTAATCATGACAACATTCCTTTGAAGTCCACCTTACAACCTCAACCAGAAGAGGTTGAAGATTGCGATATAGGAACCAAAGAAAATCGTAGGTTGGTAAAATTATCTAAGTACCTTCCTCCTGAAATGAAAAGTAAGTATGTTGAGTTGCTTAGATAGTATAAAGATGTTTTTTTTTGGTCCTACGATGAATTAATAACTTATGACACCACTATAATGGAACACAAAATTCCTCTGAAACAAGGTGTCAAACCATTCAGGCATAAACTCAGAAGGATTAACCCTATATTGCTACCTGTAATAGAGAAAGAAGTAAATAATATTCTAGATGCCAAGATCATTGTACCACTCATATGCTCTGAGTGGGTAGCTAATTTAGTTCCAGTAAGAAAGAAAAACAGTGAAATCATAATGTGTAGATTTCAGGAATCTAAACAGATCATCACTCGAAGACAATTATCCATTGCCTAAATTGGATCATGTTTTAGAGAAAGTGGTAGGAGATAACAAAATGTCTATGATTGATGGATTTTTAGGCTACAATCAAATTGCAGTCCATCAAGACGATAAAGAGAAAACTACGTTCACTACCCCTTGGGGTACCTTTATGTATGACAAAATGCCTTCCGGTTTAATGAATGCAGGAGCAACTTTCCAATGAGCTATGGACATCACCTTTTTTCGGTGAAAGAGATAAGTTTGTTGTTATTTATCTTGATGATCTAACTGTTTTTTCTAAATCTGATGCATAACATCTAGTACACCTCAAGCAAAATTTTGAAAAATGTCTCAAATTTGGTTTGTCTCTGAATCCTAGGAAATCTCATTTTGCAATGCAAGAATATATGATTAAAAAGGACAAAGAGGTAAAGTGGAAAAACAAGGCTAAGGCATCATTCGAACGTAATAAGAAGGTCATAGGCGAAGCACTGGTACTGTCAAGTCCTAATTATTTGAAAGAATTTTTGATTTTTTGATTTGCTTCTGAGCATACTATCGCAGTCGTATTGTTACAAAAGAATGACGAGGGTTTTGAGAAGCCAATTGCATTCTTTAGTAAAATTCTCAGAGATGCTGAGCTAAAATATGATATATTGGAAAAGAAAGCTTACACAATGGTGAAAGCCCTCAAATCTTTCAGAACTTATGTACTACATTCAAATATCATTGCTTATGTAACTACTTGTTCTGTTAAGGATATATTGGTTCAACCTGACAACGATGGAAGAAGAGGCAGATGGTTAGCCAAAATTCAGGAGTTCGACCTGGAAGTTAAACAAACTAAACTTATTAAAGGTCAGGGCTTGGCTAAATTGTTGGCTGAATCAAATCTGAAAGAACTCAGAATAAATCATCTACAAGAGAACGAAGGATTTTTAGAGATAGACGAACTCGATGTCACTGTGCCCACAACTGAAATTCTAGAAAAATTCTCTTCTTCAGTTTGGTACCACAAAATTGTTTCTTATTTACTAACCCTTCAGTGCCCCAATGAAGTAACCCCATATAAATCTAGGACATCAAAGTTACATGCTGTAAAATATTTTATTATAGATGGTCAATTGTATTGGAAGGATCCCCTAGGATTCTTACTGATATTTTTAGTAGAATCTGAAACAAAAAAAGTTATAAATGAATTCCAAGAGGGAGTGTGTGGAGGAAACCACGCTTGGAGAGCAATGACTTATAAAATATTAAGAGACGAGTATTACTTGTTAAGCCCTAATATTGGCTCATTACTCCTTAATTGGGGCATATTATATTAGTAATGTTATTTTATTTATGTCGGCTTTAGGCCATTAGTTGTAATTATACCTCCTAGTCTCCTATATATACCAAGGAAACATTTTTATTTTGAATCATCTGGTACTTGAACATTTAAGTGGGGTAAAAGGAGGTTGCCCCCTCGAAGAAGATTATTATCTAAAATTATCTCTTTTTCAAGGTGTTGATTACTTTTTCTGAGGTTTTTCTATGCTATATTGATATTTGGTTCCTAACATATGGTATTAGAGCTCAAGATCTTGGGGTCTCGCTACTACATTTGAGACACCTTGGAATTTTCTCTATAAATTTTTTTCTACAACGTTTCATAAGGAATGGATTTGAGGATATTTATTAGATAGATCAAGGTATGTTGGGTTCAAAATTCATCTCCTGAGGCCTTATAATTTTGGAGATACATCCTGTACAAGATAGGGTTATGGAATCATCCTGAACTGAGTCATTGCCAAATTTTCGCTATAAAAACTTTTCTGTAATGTTTCAGACCATGCACTCTAGAGAAAATTTATAGAAATTAGTAAGGTATCTGTGATAAAAAGTTCATCTTCTGGGTCATCTTACATTTGTAGATACACCTTGTGTAAGATAGTGTATCTGACTAGTCCTATTGACTAGTCTCAAGAAGGTGCTCTAGGTAAAACAACCATAACTTCTTCCTAGAGTATCCAAATTGAGTGGGACTAGTTGCATTGGATTGTGGACAGTCTGTAGTATTTCAGGTGCAAGTTTCAAAATTTTATATCAATTATTTTGTGCGGGGCTCGCTATACAAGTGAGACCTCCTAAAAAGGACAAAAACCAACAAGTTGTGGGGAAGTTACCATAAATTCCACTTGGCACATCCAATTTTGATCAGACCTATGGCATTGCAGAGAAGAAATATTAGAGAACTACATAAAAGAAATTTTCATACCCATAAGGGCCGAAACTTGGGAG
Organism: Picea sitchensis; assembly: GCA_010110895.2. Lineage (NCBI taxonomy): Eukaryota > Viridiplantae > Streptophyta > Pinopsida > Pinales > Pinaceae > Picea > Picea sitchensis. The sequence goes on along the minus strand of SNQJ01S0039522.1, from coordinate 66,040 downwards.
ATACAACAGAAGAAATATTGTCTAGCAGAACCACCACAAAATCAAGGTTCAAAAGTGATACTTGGCCAACATGCCACCCAAAAAGGGAGCTTCTACACCAACTAAGCCTCTAGAAAATCCTACTTGGACTCTTGATGAAGGTGAAGAAATGTGTAGGGACATAAATGATTTACAAAAGACGATAGTTACAAAAGATGAACTACAAGAGATGATGGAGGGTTTAAAAGAGGAGATCATGGAAGTATTGAAAACTTTCGTAATAGAGAAAACACCTAAAAGTGAAAATGCATCCCATGAAATTCATAATGAGGACACAAGGAAGGTGAATCAAGAATGGAGAAACTCCAACTTTTGTTTGAAGAACAACCATGTTTCTAAGATTGATATGAGGAAGTTT
>SNQJ01S0039522.1:45852-57354 GCA_010110895.2 Picea sitchensis | reverse complement strand
AGTCTCCTATATATACCAAGGAGACATTTTCATTTTGAATCATCTTGTACTTGAACATTTAAGTGGGGTAAAAGGAGGTTTCCCCCTCGAAGAGGCTTATTATCTGAAATTGTATCTTTTTCAAGGCGTTGAGTACTTTTTCTTAGGTTTTTCTATGATATATTGGTATTTGGTTCTTAACATAATCCTTACGCTTGTATGACTCTTCATTGGAAAGTTCCTTTTTAGCATTAGTGGAAGTGTGTCTTATATGTTTTAGTTGTTTCATATTAGTCATGTTTTTAAGAAGAATATTATTTAAGTCTTCCTATTCTTTACTAGCCTTAAGTAGTTTTTCATTATCTGCCTTGATACTTTGTAATTATGCTTTTATGCTACACATAGTTTCCAATAATTCTATAGAGTTATCTTGATGTTTCTCATTGTTTAGTCCCACATACATCTGTGATTCAATTGGTGTTGATCTACCAGGTTCTTCAGCCATGATACTTTATTATTTGATTATGATAAGTGAAAAACACAATTGACGTCGATTATTTTTCTTTTTATAGTTGTATAAGAAATTTTTTCTATTCATTTTGATCCCATAAGGCCATAGTGTTTAAACCATGCTCTATAATAACCCGGGTTTTTGAGCCATGTATTAAATAATGTATTTTGTTAATCTATGAAATGATAGAGTGCCCAAACAATTAAAAGAGGCCAATGTGCCTACGAAATGTAATGTTTTGATGATTATTATAATAAATACATCATTGGTTGTTAGATGGACAAGGACAAGAGTTATAGGGGGCTATGATTCCACAAGAGAGGGGGTCTGAGAGGATAAGTATTTACTTTATATTTTATTTTCCAACAATTTTTTTAATGGAGAGGAGTGGTTACATGAGATTCTTGGGGAAGGCCATGTGGTTCTTGATTTGCAAGTAAAGATATAAACTCATCTTGTGGGTTGTTTGGGGGCTTCTTCTTCACTCATTTAATTCACTCACTCATCATTCATTTTTCATTGTTCATACCTTTCATTATGATCTCTCTCCATTCACTCTTTCACCCACTGTTCATTATTCATTCTTTTGATCTTGGATGGGGAGAGAAAAATGAATTGTGGAGAGGAACCATGGTTTGGTTGGTAGTAATGACTGCTGGTGTATTCCAACCATCAATTAATTCATGCATGTCTGAGATGCATCGACATGCGTTAAGTTGTTCCTACAACTACGAATGTTGAGAGTCCCAGCATGGATATTCTTGACTAGGTGCACTAGATCCCTGGAAGGAGGTGGACAACCTAAAGGACTCTGTGGCAGATAAGGGGGTCCATTCTCTTGGGTTGTGCAGGTTGGGTAGAAGAGAGTTGGTGTACTTTGGATTGATGTGTGTGCTAAGAATCCTATGAGAGCTTGAGTTCTGACTGGTTTGGGAAGTTGAGTGACACTCTGGAATCGTCCTTGTGGACTCATAGCCCTAGCTCAAGGGCGACATTATGTTGAGACTTGGAACAATAGTGTCTATGGTTGGGTGGAACGTCCTTGGTCTGAAACTAGTTGATGATTCATTTCATTAAAGATAAGTGCTCTCTATGTCATGGTTTCATTTACCTGTATATGTTATTTCCATTCTGTATTTATTTATCCATGAAATTTGTATCTATAATATGCATTCTTTCTATTTATTTCAGTGCATGACATATGGTTCATTTATTTTATGTGGTAGCATGAATATTGATGTATGCATGTGAATATTTAATTCATCTTTATTAATTAAAAATTTACTAGAATTCAAAATTAGTTCAGAAGCAGGCTTGAAGTAGCGTTCCCATCTCGTGGGTGGCTGGGTACGTTATAGATTGGTATTAGAGATTCAGGTTGAAACACCAGATTGGTATGGGACAAAACTGTGGACATAGTATTATGGTTAAAAATGGATATGTCCTTGCGATATTAAAGATCAGGAAATATAGCACTGTAGAGATCACACAGAAGCCAGAGCGTCTTGCAGAAAGTGATCCTTTGTGAAGGATCATAGATTCATGGCCATCCCTTTTGGATCTTGAGAGCGATCATAGTCATTGATCGAAGCCAAGTAAGAGATGTAAAACTTTGGAACTTCGTCGCTTTGGTGATTATGGGATACATGGGAGAAGCATGGAAAAGGCCAAAGTCGGGAAGTCTCGCTGGCCATCCAATTTGATAGGAGGCTCGGGAGAAATATCAGTCATTGGTTAGGGTCATCTGGCGTTGACCACTTCGGGAAGTTAACTCCAAAAGAATCAAACCATTTTAGAACTTTTATAACTCGGAGTGTCGAAGTCCCAAAATATCATCGACCGTTAGATAGAGGGAAGAATTCGGGAGTAATGTAGCCCGTCATATCTAGAGCATAGATGGTGGGATGTCTGTTTGATTGATGATGTGTCATATGCCATGTGGCTGGGGTACTTTGTGGGGAAACATGTCACCTCGATTTAGTACCTTTTGGACCCTAACATGTTCATTTTTGAGTGACATGTGGCACACATGCCATGGGTCCATGTCATCTCTGGGAGTATGGCCTCCGGGGGTGTCCAACATCTCTACCAACAAAATTTCTTAAGACCGAAGTCTCAAATTCACGTAAACCATCAGTGTAATATCCCTTCAAGACATTTCTCGAGCATTAGATCAAGTAGTGGAAAGATGGCATAATCACTTCGATAGATATCACTCTGGGGGAGTTGAATGACTCGAGAGTTGTAATATACAATAGTCCCGGAGCGCCGAAGTCCTGAAATGAATAAGGATCGTCCATCCCGACAATTGATTAAGTCATGGTCGTTGGATCAACTAGTGGAAGGATAGCATAAGCAGAGGCGTTAACCGATGGTAAGCGGTGATCGTCACTTTATGACCGCTTTGACATGTATCACTATGGGGAAGTTGGAAAACTCAAGAGTTGTAATGTATCAGAGTCCTAGAGTAGAGAATTCACGTGATCCGTTGATCTAAGACCCTCTAAGAGTTCCCGTGACTGTCTGATTTAACAATGGAAGGATAGGGTAAGAGATTCGGTGAGTATCACTCCGGGGGAGTTGACTGACTTAAGAGTTGTAATGTTCTAGAGTCCTAGAGTGCCGAAGTCCTGAATTGATTAAGGTCATCCATCTTGTTAGAACTAGAGGTCACACCTAGACTATTGTAGATGTAAGCCTACTAATCATTTTAATATCAAGAGTAAATTAAGTTGGTATGTGGATCGACAAGACTAATTGAGGAAAAGGATAGGGAAGCAATCCAGGATTTAAAACAACTGCAAATTCGTAACATACCATTGGGCATGGAGTCAAGTAAACAATCTATATATTGAAGGCACTTGAGCTGCACATAAGATAACAAGCTTATATGATGATGAGTATACAAATAGAGAAAAAAAACATGAAATAAAACATCCACCAGGAAGGGATCCTCTCTGCAAAATGAATGCAATGTACTTTAATTAAAATAATGACTTATAAGCAATTACAATAGGTCCCCTACTACTCATGAATCTACAAATCAGAAGTAATAACTGATCCTCAATGACTACATTTTATTTCAAGTAATAAGGAAAATAAATGAAAGACATATTTCAACATTCTGATAAGACAACTCTCATGAGTCTTCAATAACTAAGAGGAATCAATACAACAATGCCCTCAGGCTTACAAATGAGTAACTAAAACTTCCCCTACTCTCTAAAGCCTCTCTTGACTCATGAATCCAACCCCCCTCTCCTCTTGTAAAATGAATATATATCCCTATAGGTCCTTTCCATATCACCCATTCTAACTCCAACCCCTTTCCCAAAATAGAAACAACTACAAATAAAAAATGACACGTTTTAACTAATTTACTGTTTTTCAGGAGGTAAAATTATGAAAAATAGGCTTCAAAGTGACACTTGTAATTATCAAACTATAACAGATATGTAAAATATCAGAACAATTTTTGTATATAAACTCATTATAAATAAAAACCTCTCTCGGTTTTTGAAATTCATCTCCAGCTGGCCATAATACGTGTCACAAAAACATGTCTTAAACAGGAAATCATGAAAACTAAAAACATAGGGCTCAAAGATTATTTTGAATCTACCAATCCATAAAACCTGTGTGAGAAATGAAAGAGGTTAATGTTCATGGGTCCTTACTTGAAAATAAACTCCCTTGGGTTTTGTAAATTCATCCCGGTTCACCAGGAAATGATTCTAAAAGTTAGCTAGTCAAAAATACTAGTTCAACAGTCTTAGAACAAAGTTTCCACAGCACATTCCATAGCGCATTTCATAACACCTGTCTAAATTCACAACGCCTGAGCCAGTTCGTAGCGCCAAATTAAAATAAAGTATCCAAATCCTTCCTGACCTCCAAACCAGACAAAAAATCCCATGGAGTACCTGATGGATATGAGGTTGATGCTGGTAATTTTGAATTTGCACCAAGATGCTTGCAACCTATCCAACCTACAACCCTCTTCCTTAACTAGTTCGCAATGCGAAATCAACTATAACTTGCATACTCTGAGGAGGTTGTTAGTTGATGGTATTCCATAATCCTTGGAAGACATGATCAATCTTATGTGTTAACACATCTCAACATCATATTAAGTCATGACTGTCGATATTGTTGAATCCTCCAGATGAGTCAGGATTGTCCAGTCGACAGGAGATCAAATATCAACTGTTTGATCTACCAGTGGAGTTAATATAGGTGTTCAACAAAGTTTAATCCAGGAGAAGTTGGAAGATTGAAATGGGAAGATTGTCGAAGGCCTAATTCTGGAGGACTTGTTCCTAGCATGGGTCTCATGATAAGGTAAAGGGGTTAATTAGAGGTGTGAAGGGCCTAGTAGTAACCAAGCCCTCAGACATTTGCGAACAAGATCCTGTGTATAAGAATAAGGGAAAAGTGCTAAAGGAATGATGCTAAAGAGTGAATAAGCATGTGGTTTAGAGACATGGTCACAAGGAAAGTGGATTGAAGGAAGCACCTGTGCATAATTCAAATTATGTATCAGTTAAAGGAGTTGTGGAGTATTTCGACAAGATTTTATTGCAAAACAAAAGAAAATGGGTTGAAAGTGTTTTTTTTTTCGGGAAGCGATAACTTCCAGCTCAAATATCGAATTAGGGAAATATTACAGTCATTGGAAAGATGATATAGAGGAGAATATCATGGAATTTTTATAATATAGAGAATGATAACATATTTATTCATGAATTGAAAAGAAAAAGGACCTGTAGCATTGTGATTTTTTTTTTTATAATATGTATAATTCTAAAAAAATAGTTTCTTGCAAATTTTACAGAATTAGGGGGTGTAAACATATCAATTTAGTATAAGAATGCATATTCAAGAAATAGAATAAGGAGAGGGAGCTTCCAACCATTATAAAGAGGCCAAAGGTCAAAATATTAGTGTTGGTAATGCAGAGATAGATTCCAACGGACACCAGGCTAGAGGGGAGCAAGAAACATTGATAGAGACTGCGAGAATCCTGAAAGTAGAAGTGCAGAGTTACAAAGAAAGCAATGAGAGACTGATAAGAGAAAAAAATAGATAAATACTCAAGTGATGAAAAGCTTAAATCAGTTTTAGAGGAAAATAAAGAATGTATCAAACTCAAAATAGGAGGAAGAGGGAAGATGTCATGAAAGAAGAGATGACTGCAGAAGAGTTGGTTATTCAAGAAGTGCTAACAAAACTCATAGACATCACTTACCTCCCTACTCAACAAGGAAATTTTATGCATCTAAATATTCCCTAAGTAGTCCATAGGTGTCTTCTGTTAGGCACCAAAGAAGAATACATGAATTGGACAATTTGCAAGGAGATCCGAGGAAGATTAAGCCACCATTCTTTGCTAGTGAAAGAGAAAGGGAAGATGATGTTGAAGCATGGTTTCTTGGAATCATGAGGTATTTTCAATTGCTTAACTACTCATCAAACCTAGAAGCTAGAATTTCCACATACCATTTACATGGGAAAGCTGCTATGTGGTGGGATCAACTGAAGCAAGTTGAGAACATTAATGAGAGTAGGATCACTTGGAATTAGTTCAAGAATTTTTTTCAGAAGGAGTACCTTTTAGAACATATCTATGACAAGAAAATGCAGGATTTATTTGAAGTCGGGCTGGGAAGAATGACCATGGTAGAGTATGAAAATAAGTTTGTGGGGATGCTAAAGTATGTGGGGTTTATAAAATATGAGAAGGCGAAAGTACAAAGGATTTTGAGTGGACTTCCATCCTTTAATAAAGAGAAGATTCAATATGATGAACCTAGGAATTTGACTGAGAACATTAGGAAGGCTAAGTACATGTATGAGCAAGGAAAGGGAAGAGACTCTTTGCAAAAATATTGGAAGGATAAGAAGAAGGAGAAGTTTGATCAAAGAAATAAAGGATTCAAACCTCCTTTGAATAGAAATTGCTCAAATAAAAATCAGCTTGACCAATATGCTAAGGATGATTCCAAGAGAGAAGACTCCTTGGGAAAAAGGAGAAGACCACTAATCCAATGTTGGGGATGCAAAGAATATCACTTGTATAAGGATTTCCCTCACAGAAAGAACAAAGTGAATACCATGCAGAATATCCAAGAGGATACAACAATAGAAGACATGGGAAGAATATATGCAACCTTAGATGATCGACAAGAATAATACCAATCCAATATGATCAAGGTGGAAGGTAAAATCATTAATCAACTTGTTTATATTTTAGTTGGTTCAGGAGTAAGTCATTGTTACATTGATCCTAAAATAATGGATAGGTTACATTTGGAGAAAAATAAGCTTAAAAAATCATGTTTGGTTCAGCTAGCCATTGGAACGAAAAGGTGAATTCATGATATGGTCAGAGGTTGTTCCATAAGTTTTAATGGTGTGAATACTAATGTTGATCTAAATATTATACCATTGGGGTCTTATGATATTCTAATTGGAATGGTTTGTTTGGAAAAGCATCACATTGTCCTAGATTTTCATAACAAGACATTTACATGTCTTGATGAAGAAGGAAAACAAAGCACTGTGAAAGGAGTTCAAGGCCCATCTCTATAAGGGATATTTCAGCCTTACAACTGAAGAGATGTTTCAGAAAAGGATGTCAATTGTATGTAGCCCATGTGGAGGAACTACAATAATTTGAATATGTATTCCAAGAAATACCCGCGTTGCCACCAAAGAGAGATAGATTTTTATATTGATTTAGTGCTAGGAGCTGCCCTGGTATCAAAAACACCTTACAAAATGGGTACACCAGAATTAAAAGAATTACAAATCCAGTTGGAAGAATTGTTGAAGAAAAGGTACATACATCCAAGTGTTTCACCGTGGGGAGCACCAATACTCTTTGTCAAAAATAAGGATGGAACCTTGAGGTTATGTATTGACTTTCGACAGCTGAATAAATCCACTATAAATAACAAGTACCCTCTACCCATAATTCATGACCTCTTTGATCATCTAAGAGGAGAAAAGATATTTTCAAAGATATACTTGAGATTGGGATACCATCATGTAAGAATCAAGGAAGAATAAATCCATAAGACAACCTTTAGAACCAGGTATGGGCATTATGAATTTGTAGTGGTGCCATTTGGACTTTCTAATGCACCAATTTCCTTTATGTGCTTAATGAATGGCATATTCGGAAATTATTTGGATAAGTTTGTCATAGCATTCTTGGACGACATACTTGTCTATTCTAGGTAAGAGGAAGAACATGAACATCACCTAATATTTGTATTGCAAGTGCTGAGGGAACATCAGTTGTATACCAAGTTCAATAAGTATTCTTTTTACCAAGAATAGATCCATTACTTGGGACACATTATTTCAGAACAAGGTATAATAATGGATCCAGAGAAGATTGAATTCATTAGAGGATGGCCAACACCTAGGAATGTTTCAAAATTCAGATATTTAATGGGGTTAGATGGTTACTACAAAATATTTATAGTAGGTTTCTCTAAGATTTCTCATCCCATCACTTCTTTGCAAAATAAGGGAATTAAATTTGAATGGACAACAGAGTGTGAAGAGAACTTTAATCTGTTGAAAGGATTACTTACTAGTACTCCTATTTTAAATATCGTTGACCCAAATGGAAGTTTTGTTGCATGTACAGATGCATGCAAGGAAGGACTTGGTGGAGTCCTCACTCAAAATGGACATGTCATTAGTTATGAGTCCATAAAGCTTAAAGAGAATGAGAGGAACTATGCTACACGACTTGGAACTTGTTGCCATTGTTCACGCTTTGAAGCTGTGGAGGAATTATCTCCAACGGAAGATGTTTGAATTAAGAATAGACCATAGTGGTCTGAAATACATTTTTGAACAACCAACTTTAAATGCAGGAAGACAAGATGGTTGAAGTTTTTAAGTGAATACGATTTTGACATCAAGCATATCAAAAGAAAAGAAAATAAAGTTCTTGATGCACTTAGTAGAAGAGTACATATCATGCATTCTACAACTGTTAGTATGCATCCGTTAGATTTAAAGAGAAGAATTTTTGACGTTGTTGTCACATGTCAACATTACCTACAGGTAAATGAAATCTTACGACAAGAAAATGTACAACATAAAATTAAAGAATATGAGATGAAGGAATATGGATTACATATGTATCAAAATAGAATTTCTGTTCCTAGTTCTGAAGAAATTAGGAATTTGGTATTAAAATAAATGCATAATGTTCCATATGTCAGACATCTTGATTACCAGAAAACAATTGCAGTAGTAAGAAGCCAATTCTTTTGGCCATGAATGAAAAAAGATGTTGTTGATTACATTTCCAGATGTATGTAATGTCAGAGAGTGAAGGTTGAGCATAAGGACCCAACGCATTTGCTACAACCATTACCAATTCCAGAGAAGAAATGGGAAGTGGTAACCATTGACTTTATAACTAAATTTCCTAGGACAACAAGACAACATTATTCAATCGTGGTAGTGGTTGATAAATTGACAAAGGTTGCCCATTTTGTTCCTGTAACAAAGACTCATACAACAACCAATATTGCATAAATTAACATGAGGGAGATTGCTAGGTTGCATGGGATACCTAAGGCAATTGTCTCAGACAAAGACACAAAGTATCTTAAAATTTATGGAGGGTATTGTTTAAAGGATTTGGTACAAATATGAACTTTAGCAAAGCATACCATCTACAATAAGATGGGAAGACAGAGAGAAACCAAGTAATTGAAGACATGTTGAGAATGTATGTTATGGATAAGCCATCTAAGTGGGGAGATTACTTGCACTTGGTTGATTTTTCCTATAATAATGAGTATCAAGCTTCCTTGAAAATGAGCCCATTTGAAGCTTTGTAGGGTAAGAAATGAAATACTCCAATGAGTTGGGACAACCAAACATATAGAGTGGTACTTGGGCTAGAATTTCTCAAGGACATGGAAGACTTGATGGTTAGAATTAAGAAGAATTTAAGGGCAACTCAAGATAAACAAAAAAATTATGCAGATAAGAACATGACAACTAGAGAATTTAAAGTGGGAGAGAATGTGTTTTTAAAAGTGAATCCCAAGAAGAGCTCTTTGAAGTTGGTTAGTTGTACAAATATTACAACCAGATTCCGTGGTCCATTTGAGATATTGGACATAATATGGTCAGTTGCATACATGTTTGCATTGTCTACTTCCATGAATGTGCATAACGTATTTCATGTCTCTTTGCTAAAAAAATATGTACATGATCTTAACCATGTTATTGATTGGCATCTGATTCAGGTAGAGACAGAGGGAGACTTTCAGGTCCAACCAATACTAATATTGGACATAAAATTCAAAATGCTCCAGAATCAAGTTATAGAACTGGTAAAAGTCCAATGGATCTTCTATGGTCCTGAAGATGCTACTTGGGAGCATGAAGATTCCATGCGGGCAGAGTACCCACAACTTTTTGAATAAATTTTTAAATTTCGTTTTCTGTTTTGTATATGTAGTGAGGACATTGCCAAAATAAGGGGGAGGGGATGTAACACCCTGGGTTTTTAAGCCCTGTATTAAATAATGTATTTTGTTAATATATGAAGTACAGAGTGCCCAAACAATTAAAAGAGGCTAGTGTGCTTGGGAAATGTAATGTTTTGATCATTATTAATAATAAATACATCATTGACTGCTAGACGGACAAGGAAAAGAGTTATAGGGGGATATTATTCCACAAGAGAGGGGGCTTGAGGGGATAATTATTTATTTCATATTTTATTTTCCCATAATTGTTTTAATGGAGAGGAGTGGTTACATGATCTTCTTGGGAAAGGCCATGTGGTTCTTTATTTGCAAGTAAAGATATAAACCCATCTTGTGGGTTGTTTGGGGGCTTATTTTTAACTCATTTCTCTCACTCACTCATTGTTCATTATTTATTATTCACACCTTTCATTAGAATATCTCTCCATTCACTCTTTCGCCCACTCTTCTGTTAGGGACCTAACCCCTCACATAGGTAGAATAATATATTTCTATGTAATAAAAGTCAATATTAATAAGGCCTAGCAATAAGGAAGAATAAGTCAAATGTAAGAAGACCTAATAGAATCCTCCGCTTCTAGAAGGATCTTCCTCTAGATTGTTCTTTTAGATATACATATTTAGTATAAATAGGAGTAGAGGGTATGCAAAGTTTTGTCTTGGATATTATTGTAATAGAGCTCTGATCTGCAGGAGGTTGCCCCCTCGATGAGGCAAGTGAACATTTATCTCAGTAATCAAAGTGCTCTTTCTGATGTTATTCTGGTATTATTTTAGTATTATCGTGGTGTTGTTCTGGTTATATCATTGTTTATCTGCCATTTCTAGCTAATTATTTCTATTCTTCATACTATTTTATATCTGGAATATTACAAGTGGTATCAAAGAACCTTCCTCGACCGAAAATAGTGGGTTAAAGTTTTTTCAGGGTAGAGACGTATTCCGACGTCTTTAAGCTACAAAGATCTGTCGTTACACACATAAACCCACGGTCATGGATTCATACACATAGGAAATACAAGTGGTACTTATGCGCACATCTATTGGCCACCCTTTTAACCCCTGTTGGTACCCCTTCGAGTGGTAGTGCATCAGAAAACACCTGTATATGGATCAACCTAGATATTATGAATCCCTCCATAGATAAATCGATCGACCGCCTGACTGCTATAGTTCCACCGAGAACAACAATAGGGAAGATACTCTCTATTACCTGGGTAGTCGGGTAGTACGAATAAGGGAACGATCTATCCTCCTTAGTTGGTGCCCTGAGATATTGGGTTGAGTAATACTGTTGGACCCCGCACGTATATCAAAGAGATATAAAATAGGGAAAACCCTTGTTTGTAGAACCCTTGAATACCCTAAACCTTGGGACAGAAACAAAAACAGAACATACAAGATATATTTCTGCACAACTGTGTCTCTTGCATTTGGGTTGCAAAATTACTACACTTTTCTTCCTGTTAAGCATTTGGG
>SNQJ01S0039522.1:33848-45783 GCA_010110895.2 Picea sitchensis | reverse complement strand
AGTCTGGATCTTGTTGGCATCATTATTTTAGACCTATCCCATTGGATTCCTCTCTTCTCCCTTATCACATTCATACTTATCATTTTTAAGAAATTTTTTTTCTCGTGGACCCGACCCCCTTGCAACACCCTTATTTGGAATTTACCCCATTGGATTCCACTCGTTTCCATGATTTTTGTGATACACTTCACCCATAACCCATTTTCTGTGTGGTCCCACCTGCCCCTTTTCGTGTTCCCTCTTCATCATGACCCACACTTGTAGCTAAGACTTGGAAGCTCCCTTCAATGCCTTACACTCTAATTTCATAGAAACCCAACAAGAAGTGATACATCTCAATGCCAATGTTGCCACCATCAATAAAAACATGCGTTCCTCCATCGACGCCAAAATAGAGGACCTCAAACAAGACCTCAAAAAAGACCTTGCTACCCATTTTGAATCCTTCAATACCTAATTTTTATCCTTCACTATGATGATACGTGCCAAGATGCATATCCCTAAATATATTCCCTCATCCGACCCACCTTTTCAAACCGAAGGTGAAACTTCCTCTCATTCCCAAAATTTTCAGCCCCATCACTTTTAGCGTGACCTACGCCTTCCGCATGTGGATGTGATCAAATTTGATGGCTTGGATCCCATTGGTTGGGTAAATCAAATGGAAAATTATTTCTCTTTGTATGGAATTACAAATGAGTTGGTCAAACTTCGGTATGGTGTTCTCCATCTAGATCAAGAACGTTGGCAATGGTGGCAATGGAGAAAAATGACCGCCAAGGGTATGTGGCTTGGACACACTTTGTGGAAGATATTTATGAATGCTTTGACACTGACACCAACCATTTAGGTAATTTGACAAAGTTGAAACAATATGGCATAGTGGAAGACTTTATAGCCACCTTTGAACAATTGGCTTTCCGTATAAAGGGCATGTCTGATGTTTTTTTCCAAGAATGTTTTATCGGTGGCCTCAAGGATGAGATTTGTGCCCATGTCCTCATGGATCGACCTTAGAGTTGGGTAGATGTTACTAAAATATCTAAGGAAGAACAACATTTTGTCTCTTCTCAAAACTGAAAACCCTCCTTTATTCCTAGCACTAAACCAGTCACTCCCACTCCTCCTTATACTACACTAAAGATCTAGAAATTGACCAGAGAAGAAATGGATGAATGCCAACTCAAAGACCTTTGTTATAATTGTGATGACAAATATTTTCCTAGGCACAAGTGTAAGGAACACAATATTTTTATGTCCATCTAAGAGGATGTTTCAGAAAATGTGTTGAGGATCCCCTTGTGGCTGTGTCACCTGAACCCACTAACATGACCCCTCCCTCAGACCCTCCCAAATTAGAACCGGTCATTTCCCTAAATTATATCACTGGCCTCTCTGCTCCCCAAACCCTCAAGATAATTGGTTACATTAAGCATAGGAAGGTCATGATTCTTGTTGATAGTGGAAGCGCCCATAATTTTATTCATCACCACATTGCCCAAGAAACTAATTTATATATATGTGTCATCAATAATTTTCAAATCATGATTGCCAATGGAGGTTCCATAAAATGTGGAGGGCATTTTGAAAATGTGCATCTCCAAATTGGTCAGTACCACATGAAATCTCACATGTTTTCTATTGACATGGGAGGTTGTGACATTGTGTTGGGTGCAAAATGGCTAAGGACTTTGGGTCCCATTCTCATGTATTTTAAGGAATTAACCATGCAATTCGACCAGGAGGGCCAACAATATAAGTTCCAAGGAATCATCGTTGGTTCCATAAAGATCATCAGTTCCCATCACATGGAAAATATACTCAAAAAAGGTCATTATGGAATTATTGCACAACTCCATGCCATTCAAGTGACTAAGACATCGTTTGTGCCGTAGGACCTCCAATCCATCCTCTCTAAAAATTAAGTGGTTTTTTCCACTCCCCAGGGACTCCCTCCTTCATGTGGTGTTCATGATCATTCAATTCCGCTTGTCCCCGGAATCCTTCCTCCCAATATCCGTCCCTATCGTCATCCCTTTTCCCCAAAAAAATGAAATTGAGAAAATTGTTCAAGAATTTCTCAACACAGGTGTTATCCGCCCAAGTATGAGCCCCTACTATTCTCCTGTGGTCATGGTCCTTAAAAAAGAAGATTCTTGGCATATGTGTCCTGCCTTTCGTGCCCTCAAAAAACTCACCATTAAAGACAAATTTCCCATTCTTGACATTGATGACCTCTTAGATGAATTGAATGGCACCCAATTATTTACTAAACTGGATCTTCTTTCTATCTACCACCAAATATGTATGAACGAGGAATAAATTCCCAAGACTACATTTAGAACTCATGAGGGCCACTATGAGTTTTTGGTCATGCCCTTTGGCTTTTGTAATGCTCCCTTCACTTTACAAAGCCTCATGAATCATGTATTCTATCATTTTCTGTGCCATTTTGTCTTAGTTTTCTTTGATGATATCCTCATCTATAGTAAAACTTGGACAACCCATCTTTCTCATGTGGATTGAGTTCTCCATCTACTCTCTTAGCACCAAATTTTCCTCAAACAATCTAAATGTTCTTTTGGCGTCGTAGAAGTTGAGTACTTGGGTCATCTTGTTGGCAAGCCCAGTATCAGGGTGGATCCTAAAAAGATTGAATATATGAAAGATTGGCCTCACCCAAAGAATCTCTAAATCTTGCGTGGATTTCTGGGTTTAACAGGTTATTATCGCAAGTTTGTTAAGAATTATGTAAATATTGTAGCACCTATCACTGCTCTACTTAAAAATAATTCTTTCATTTGGACTCCAACAACTGCTCAGGATTTTCAAACCTTGAAGATGGTCATGTGCACCACTCCAGTCCTGGCTCTTCCTGATTTCACAAAGACCTTTTTCCTGGAATGTGATGCTTCCGAGAAAGGAATTGGAGCAGTCCTTATGCAAGAGGGTTGGCCTTTGTCCTTTACCAACAAACAACGGTTAGAGTGACATTTGGACAAATCAATCTATGAAAAGGACATGTTGGCTATTATGCATGTCCTAGATCTTTGGTGCCCTTATCTATTGGGGAAACGCTTCCAAATTAAGACATATCTTCAAAGCCTCAAGTATTTTCTGGAACAACGCCTTACCTCCCTAGAGCAACAAAAATGGGTGACTAAGCTCTTTGGATATGATTATGAGATCATTTACAAGAAAGGAAAATACAATGTGGTTGTTGATGCACTTTCCAGAAAATATGAAGATGAAGGGTCTCTTTTTTATTTCTCCTTCATTGTCCCAGATTGGCTCCAAGCTGTTCACCAGGAATGGCTACACAATCCCAAAAACTCGCATCTAATAGAACAATTGCAGACCAATTCTCTAGTTCCCCTAGGGTACTCTTAGATCAATGATGAGCTTAGATACAAAGGCCATTTGTACTTAAGTAAACATTCAAAACTTAAATCCACGGTACTTTCTGAGCTTCATGCTACACCCACCGTTGGGCACTCAAGGTTTACCAAAACCTATGACCGGGCCAAATGTTTTTTTTTTTCTGGGATGGTATGAAATAGGACATTTAGAATTTTGTGGCCGAATGTGATGTTTCTCAACGCAACAACGGAAAAATAGTCAAATCTCCTAGCACACTACAACCACTTCTGATTCCACGTGATATTTGGAGGGATATCTCTATGGATTTTATTGTAGGCTTACCTAAATCGGGCAATAAATCAGTCATTATGGTGGTAGTTCATCGTCTTTCCAATTATGGTCATTTTTGTGCTCTTCAACACCCATTTATAGCCTCCACTGTGGCTCAAATTTTGATGGATCAGGTCTTCAAGATTCATGTCTTGCCTCATTCTATTGTTTCTGATCGCAACCCAACTTTCACCAACAATTTTTGGCAAGAATTATTCAATCTACAAGGCAACCAATTGTATCTCAGCACAACTTATCATCCCCAGACTGATGGTCAAACTGGAGTTTTCAACAAGTGTTTGGAAACATATTTGAGGTGTTTTGTATCAGAAAGGAAAAATCAGTTGGCTCAATGGTTACCACTAGCTAAATGGTGGTACAACACTTCTTACCATACAACTACCTACATGAATCCTTTTGATTCAATATATGGAAAAAATCCACCTTCAGTTCTCTCATACTTTCCAGGTGTTTCGAAGGTCTAGGCAGTTGACCAAACACTTACAGTTCGAGAGTCTATTCTACGTACCCTCAAAGAGAATTTGTTCATGGCCCAGAATCACATGAAGCAACACTCAGATCAAGGTCGCTCTGAATGTCAATTTGCAGAAGGATATCAGGTGTTTCTTCGACTGCAACCTTACAAGAAACATTCCCTCAAGGATGACCATTGTCAGAAACTAACACCCAAATTTTATGGTCCTTATACCGATCTCAAGCATGTGGGATAGGTGGCCTATCAGTTAGCTTTTCCTAGTCATTCTAGGCTCCATCCTATTTTTCATCTGTCCTGCTTAAAGAAGGTGATTGGAACTAAGTCTCAAACTCAAACCAACCTTCTCGAGTTGGATGAAGAAGGATCCAGTTGGCTACAACCACAAGAAGTTTTGGACCAACGTGAGCTTGATCTGCATCAATACACCATCAAGTAATTAGTCCAGTGGAAATATACAACTCTAGCAGATGCCACTTGGGAACCAACTACCATTTTACAACAATTTCCTCATCTCAAGGCTTGAGGAAAATGATGCTTTTAAGGGGGAGGACATGTTAGGGACCTAACCCATCACGTAGGTAGAATAATATATTTCCATGTAATAAAGGTCAATATTAATAAGGCCTAGCAATAAGGAAGATTAAATCAAATGTAAGAAGACCTAATAGAAGCTTCCACTTCTAGAAGGATCTTCCTCTAGAGTGTTATTTTGGATAGACATATTTAGTATAAATAGGAGTAGAGGGTATGAGAAGTTTTGTCTTGGATATTATTGTAATAGAGCTTTGCTCTGCTGGAGGTTTCCCCCTAGAAGAGGCAGGTGAACATTGCTCTCAGTAATCAAAGTGCTCTTTTTGGTGTTATTCTAGTACTATTTTGGTATTATTGTGGTGTTGTTTTGGTTATGTCATTTTTTATCTACCATTTCTAGATAATTATGTCTGTTCTTCATACTATTTTATATCTGAAATATTACATCTTCATTCTTCATTCTTTTGATCTTGGCTGGGGAGAGAAAAATGAATTATGGAGAGGAACCATGGCTTGGTTGACATTAATGATTACTGGTGTATTCCATCCATGAATTAATGTCTGCATGTCTGAGATGCATCGGCATGTGTTAAGTTGTTCCCATAGCTATGAATCTTGAGAGTCCCAGCATGGAGATTCTTGACCAGGTACATTGGATCCCTGGAAGGAGGTGGACATCCTGAGGGGCTGCATGGAAGAGAAGGGGGTCCATCCTCTTGGGTTGTGCAGGTTAGGTAGAAGAGAGTTGGTGTACTTTTGATCGTTGTGTGTGCTGAGAATCATGTGAGAGCTTGAGTGTTGACTGGTTTGGGAATCTAAGTGACACTCTGCAACCGTCCTTGTGGAATTACAGCCCTGGCTCAGGGGTGACATTGCTGTTGTTGCTTGGAATAATAGTGTCTATGATTGGGTGGAACGTCCTTGGTCTGCAACTAGTTGGTGATTCATTTCATTAAATATAAGTTCTCTCTCTGTCATGGTTTCATTTACCTGTATATGTTATTTCCGATGTGTATTTATCTATCTATGAAATTCGTATCTATAATATGCATGCTTGTTGGTTATTGCGGTGCACGACATATGGTTCATTTCTTTTATGTGGTAGCATGAATCTTGATCTATGCATGTGAATATTTCATGCATCTTTATTAATTAAAAATTTACCAGAATTCAAAATTAGTTCAGAAGCGGGCTTGAAGTAACATGCCAAACCTATGGGTGGTTGGGTACATTACATGCTCTGACACCATTTATAACATCACCTAACACCAATTTGTTTTATTTTATTTTTTTAATTTTTCCATTTGTAAGTGCATATCTATATTGTTATTTTTAACATATGGTTTATTATCATTCCATTCATAAAATTATTTGATAGATCTAATCGTCATGGTTGATCATGACAATATAAGGAAATCGATGAAGTTCATTATTATATATAAGATATATCATCATACTGATCATCAACTTATCATGGGTCCTATTGATCATCCTAAGTAAATGCATCTTTCCTTTCCAAATCTCTTTGATATACATTATTCCTAATGTGACCTTGTCTCACTACTTGTAACTAGTTTTTATACTTTGCAGAGACAAGTTGTAGTTCCAAACCTTAAATACATTTGGTAATCTCTTTTCCTTTTACCTTTATTAAAACTCTTATTCTATCCAAGTTCAAGGACATTATTGTCATTTGTATTAATTAGCAATATTTTAACCCAAGTCAAGGGTTCATATCCATAATGATTATGGATTATCTTTTATTTATATAAACCATGGAACATGTACAATGGTAAAAGTAATTTTGATATAGTTCATAAAACGAATCCGTTACACTAAATTTTCAAATTGTTTATATGCCTATGTTACATAGGCTTTATCCTTAGGGTCTCTATCACTACAAACCTAACTCTCTCGATCTTAGGATCCTCATGAATCTCTTTGTTATGAAGCTAAACCCCAATTTCAATGACAAGAGAGACGTATACATGAAATCATACTAAGGAATCAAGTTCATTCAATGTTCAACTCTGAGTAAGCTTGAGTTATGTCATAACAATAAGAAAAATATTTGGTACAATTAAAATTACTGGTGGTACTTCACCTAAAACAATACTCGACTCTTTGTTCATTTTGGCTGACAAGATCATTCCTACATTCTATTTTTTTAGTGGTAAGCTCTAGAGATAACGCTCTACTTACTGGCCATAGGGTTTCAAATTCTTCTTTGGCAGTTCATCACAACGCTCTTATATAACCAAAACGATAGCATGAGGTAACGCTTTCGAAAACACTAATAATTTATACAGTCATTGCTTTAACCTAGATGTCTAACTTCTTTTGTTTACAAAGTTCAAAAACCAAATTATTTCTATGGTTTGCATAGGTTCGCTATGTATAATGAGGCTAATTGTTGGTCATCAAGCATATTCGGTGGTTTTCCAATTTTACCAGGTAAAGACCGACTGTATTTTCAATAGATAAACATTTAAGTACTTAATGCAGAGGCTAAGGCTTCAACTCGTTACAAGATATGGCAAGCTTTTGGGTCGAGAAAATACAATTCTACTATTAATTACAGGGTTTACTTTACCATAGAGATAAACTTATCTTTCATTCTCAGAAGTAAATTTCTTCTCTGGGGTTTTAACATCGGCTTAACCTTTCCCCTCAAATATATGTCTCGGAACACACTTTAATTATTTAGTTTTGTGACTCGTAATTAATTCTATAGAAGTATTTGACTCCATTGATTCTTTTTTACAGTGACTTTCGCTCTTACATCGTTACTTTTCATTGATAAGTCGTGCCATCTTGTATTAGGGTCAACGAAGCATAGTTCTGATTTTATATACTAGGTTTTATCGTAGGTTTGAGTTGATATCATACAGGTTCCATAATATTTAACCATGTTATCCCTTTTATACTATTTTCCACTCTGATTATTCCTAAATATGCATATATAAACCATTAGAAACTTT
Source organism: Picea sitchensis (assembly GCA_010110895.2). Lineage (NCBI taxonomy): Eukaryota > Viridiplantae > Streptophyta > Pinopsida > Pinales > Pinaceae > Picea > Picea sitchensis. Next base: position 38,085 of record SNQJ01S0039522.1, on the reverse strand, counting down.
ATTACCATTCTTGGCTTTCTCGTAATTATATATTTATATGATTCTTTGTATGGTCTAATAAATTTTTATGGGGTTCTTTTTCTGAAACCTTTTTTCTACTCTTTCTAAGATACTTATGAGATGGCTCTGTGGATAGGAACCATATTCCTATCATCGACATACTGCAATATATACATATATTTTATTTAAAGATACATTCTTTGTTTTTTCATAAAAAAAAAAAAATGATTTCTGAAAAGAATCCATTCTATAGAAACTATCCTTTGTAAAGTAAAACAGAAATTATCCTTTGTAAAATAAAACTTGCCATAAATATGATCGAAACTATCTTTTTTAAAATAAAACAGAAACTATCCTTTGTAAAGTAATACTTACCATGAATATGATCTATATAAGAAAAATAAATAGATTCTTCATTTTCTTTGTTACAATGTTTGTAAATAAAACTTTTAAACAGTTACACAGTTACAGAATCTTTTGTGGATTCTCTTCTTTTTCCTTGTAATACAATCTTTTTAGTTTATTATAAGGAAGAAAACAAACTATTAACCATTTAATATTTATTTTTGCATTTATTCAAAAATAAAATAATACAATATTCTATTCTATTCCATTAGATACAAATGAATACTACAATTTCATCCATAATCTTTTCTGCAATAATATATTATATGCAACTATTCTCTATAATAATGGTACTAAATTATTGATAAAACAAAAATAAATAAAATTCAAGTAACATATATAATAATGGTCCTTTTTCAAGTTCTATAAACAAACTAAGTAGAGAACTAATTCCTCCTAACCATAAACACAAACAACAAATATTACTTTCTCTTGTCACCCCCGAGCTTAAATCATTATTCCATAAGGACTGAAAACTGTATAACTTTCTTTGGATATCTCAGAGTAACCATGAAACTGAATTTCCTCAAAAGTACTCAACAACATCTTGTCTACTCTATACTTTTATAAAATAGATTTCCTATATCTTTTTCAAGTTAGCCTCATCCCTAAACCTAGGGAATCTTCTTGGCTTAATTTTGTGATAGCTTGTTCCCTCACATACCACACCTTTGGGAGTAGGGTTCCACTTGTTCCATGGACAAAATTTACTTTGGTAGTTTTTATCCTTTTCACTTACCCATGAAATAATGGTTTACTCTAAGTTGTAACTGGATTTTGTAATTAGATTGTTTCTTTTTAATTAAAATAAATTTAAAAATATTATTTACAAAAATATTCATTATCATCAATGTTTATAATGATATATTTTCACATAACTCTTTTCTAACACAACTTAAATTATAAAATTAAAATGTTTAAATGTTTGTAAACTAAAGGACATTACATGGTTCTTCTAATGTTATCTAAAAATGAGTGTTAGAGCCATTTTTTGTGCTCTATAAGTCATAGGGTTTTGACATATAAGTTTTGTTTTTATAGAGTACTTTTAAACGATAATGATAGCATTTGCTAAGGTAATGTTGGTGAAAACGTCACTTTTTTATACTATTGACTAGCTTATGACTATATCTGGTTATTTTTTTTATAACTTGAAAACTAATTTCATTTATGTGGTTTGCACATAGGATTACTCTTCCTTTGGGAACAAACGATTCATCTTCCATCATGTTCGTCGGTCTTTCCAATTCTAGGGTAAGGAAGAACTTTGTTTATAATATGTGATTTTAATTTTTGTTCTTATATATTAGTCATACATTCTGAACAAGTTTCGGTTACGATTTCTATACAAGGTTTGTTGAAACCCTTGGGGCACATTCGATTCCATTATTTTTCCTGTTTATTGGAACGACCAAATTGTTATATATAAATTTCTTTTAAACTGCAACATTATACACAATGCCCTTCTCATTTTCGTCGATGGGTCGAGGGGTTTTGTTTGATATAAAGGTTTATATTTACTCTTTTTTTTCCTTAAGAATAATCGACACGGTCGATGGCTTCACGAGGTATTTTAAACGAATACCAGAATATTACCATGATATTTCTAGTGGTGACGCTTAGGTTTTAAAATCTCATTATATTGTGTTAAACCTTGAGTATTTATTTTACTCTTATATATTATTATTATCTCTGCAACATATTTTGTATTGTATAGTTCCCTGGTTATGAAATCTACATTTGTTATCAGTTATGTTTGACTCCAGTGTTTGAGACGCGATTATTTGAGCTCATACCTTCCCTCTATTAGTTTGTATGTATTATAACATACCCTGTTCGATTTTTGGTTAACGACGCTATGATTTTGTGTTTATGAAAAAGGGTTTACATCAATTTATGGTTTGGTTTAGATTAATGCATTCTCATAGATTCCTTTAAAAGTTTTACCCCATTCTATTCTAAAAATAAATTTTTGGTTATAACAATTACAAATATTTTAGTTCTAGTCCAGTTTAAGTTTAAATACATTGTTCTTTTTACTTATAATTATGTACTCTATATATTGAGAAACCATGTAATTTCTTGCATAATGTGATAATACAAATCTAATACATATAATGGATATTTTATATAAGCATGAAATTTCAGCATCTATGTTATATACAACCAGTGTGCTTTCTGTTTCCAACAACGATGGTCTTTCTCTTTTTAACGAATAATTTTACTTGAAAATAAAAGATAAATAGATGCATTTTTCTTCTCTTTCTATCTGTAATATAAATAATAAATTTCTTACTATTATTTGATTAATTGTAAATAAAATTCAATAAATATCACTTTTTTCTCTTTCCTATTAACAATTAAATACTAAAAAATACACATATTTAGTTTTGGTTATAAACAATACTATAACTTCTGTACATGTTATCCATGTTATCTACTGCAACACCAATTATTTATTAGTAAACACTTATAAATAAAGAAATAAAATAAATTTGACCCTTCTTCAATAATTGAGAAAGAAACTAAGTAGAGAATTAGTTCCTCTCAACCATAGACACGAACAACCAAAATTAGTTATTCTTGTCACCCTTAAGCCAAAATCATTATTCCATAGGCACTGAAACTATATAACCTTCTCCATATTTATGAGAGTTTAGTTCTTCTCAGAACAATCAAACTCATTTCACAAGTATTCAAGAGTGTTCTCCCTCACAACATACTTGTATTTAATAACTTGCCTAGGTATTTTCAAGTTGGCCTTATCCATAACCCTAGGGAATATTCTTTGCCTATTTTTGTGCTATCATGTCCCACACTTTTGGGAGTAGGGTTCCACTTGTCCCATGGACAATAATTTTCTCTGGTTGGTTTTTATTCTTTTCACTCACCCATGGAATAATGATTTACTCTTTGTAACTGGATTCTCTAATCGATTTGTTTCTTGTTAATCAAATAAATTAAAAATAAAGGTTACAAAAATATTGATCATCAATGTTTATGATGATATAATTCCACATAAGTATTTTCCATAACTAGTAAGAAATTAATTGATTAAATGTTTGTAAAATGAAGGACATTGCATATTCTCCCTCTTCAATTGAACATCATTCTCGGCTTCAAAAAAATTATGGGTATTCCTTTCTCATGGCTTCCTCCATCTCCCAAGTAGCCTCCTAGGGACTAACGTGCCTCCACTGCACTTTAACCTGAGTGATGAATCGGTTTCACAATATAATTTCCTTCTATCGAGAATAAACTCAACTTCATGTTCCACCTGAATCACATTCCAATTTAAAACAATTATATAATGTACATACTTCTTTAATAATGAAACATGAAATACATTGTGAACTTTTAAAATGGCTAGAAGTGCAAGTTGATAGGCCATTGGCTCCACTATGGAGAACACTTGAAATGGCCTAGAATCTCTGGGTTCCAACTTGGTACTTTTTCCCAATTTTAGTGCACTTTTCTTAGGTCTGACATTGATCCAGGTGGATATCGATGGCCACCCACCTTTTCCAAATGGCTCAAAACGAAATTTTGGCAATTTTGACAATTTACTATTTTTAGCAGGTTTTAACTTCCAGGGCCATTTTGAGGGCCCAAATGAAGGTTTTTCAAGATCGAGGTTCTCAATGATAGCCAAAGGCATATTGATCCTGAAAAATAAATCTCCTCGATGATACCTTTCCAACGAGCTATCACACGCCTAAAACGGATATCGTATGCAAAAGTTACGACCTCGGGAAGTTGATGTACTCACTTACCCAAACGGGGCCCACATGACTTTTGGCGCTTCATCTCCCAGGGTTAGGTTTTTGGATGT
>SNQJ01S0039522.1:3874-18715 GCA_010110895.2 Picea sitchensis | reverse complement strand
AAAGGTATGAGTCTATGATAGTTGGATATGATGTGGACTAATGATTAAATGTCTAACGAGATCTATCTCAGAAATCCTTATAGGATCCATGTCTTGTGTTCTAACACCTCCCATATAAGAATATCCATGTCTCGTGTACTAACACCTCCCATATAAGAAGAGCTATGCATCTTATATATGGATAGAGGAGAAAAGTAGTGAGGGAGCGACCCAAGTCCGGTACTCCTAGTAGAGCCAATGTAATCTCCCTCTAATCTTATAATAAATGGGACATCTAAAGATGAGGTTCTCTTGCATCTGACTCAATATCTTGCAATTGATGCAATTGAAAAATCCTCTCTAACGAGGAATGTGATGATTTACCCAATTGGGAGTTGGTGAGAGAAAACCCTAAACTTGCCAAGAGAAATCCTAAGGATATGCATCCAATGTCTTTGAGTATAGGCAAGTTTGATTATAAGTTCATCCTTTAGCTGTATGAAGTGCTTTAAGTAGAAGGCCATATTAGGGTCGAGTCCCTTAGGGGGTGTTCAATTGAACTAGATGTATTGTTTGTGGTATTGTGGTACAACTATCTCATAAATCATGTATGTCTGTTGTTATTGTTTTCATGAAATTAAATGGCAGTTGAGTTCCTTGAATTCTGTGTTAACTTTCTGTTGTATGGCCTACTTAGAATCCATATGGTACGACCCGGTACTCGTTGTACCTTCTCTTCGAATTATGTGTTATTACTCGCTCCTTGTTGCTACTCATTATTACTCTATTGCTACTCACTGTAACATTGTTACTACTCGTTGTAACACTACTGGTACTCGTTGTAACATTGTTGCAACTTGCTATATCACTATTTCTACTCAGTGTAACATTGTTGCAACTCGTTGTTACTCTTCTTTGCTCTTTCTCAAATCGAATCTCTCTTTTCTTTCTCTCTTCAAATCACATGAAGAAGAATACCAAGTGAATGGGGGCACCCTTTCTCCAATTTGACCTCATGAGGGAAGGTGAAGAGACATATAATCTAACAGTGGAGGATAGATTAGATGAATGGCTGAGATGAAATGACTTTTCACTCACCCATTTCATTCCACTTTAATTAAGTCTCATTTAATTTCATATCTCATGAATTTAATGCACTAGGGACCACATTGGACACTTTCTCACCCCTAGGCTCCTAAGTGATGAGAAACACTTGTACTTGGTACTTTATTAATTTAATTAAACACTCCCTCTTATAGAGGAAAGTGTTCCTCCCCACCCAAAGCTTATCTCTGAAAGGATCAAACTTCCCTCTCCCCAAAGCTTTTGTGAGGATGTTTTCCACCTGCTCATCTATGGAAATATATTGTAGCTCAACTTCTCTTCTTTGAACATAATCCTGGATGAAGTGATATATAATCTATGTGTTTAGACTTGTCATGAAAAACTGGATTCTCAAAGAGTTTGATGCAACTCTAATTGTCACAATAGATCATCGTGGGCCTCAACTGCACACCAAATATCCCAACCAACAACTTATGAAGCCAAATGGCCTCACAACTAGCCTGACTAGTTTTCATATACTTAGCATCTGCAGAACTCAAGGCCACCAACTTATGCTTCCGACTGAACCAAGACACCATTGTTGATCCCAATCCAAAGCAACAACATGAGGTATTCTTCATGTCACTCGCACATATTTCCCAATTTGAATCAATGTAGCCAACCAATCTAACTCCATCCACTCTCTCATACTTTAAGCCATAATCCATCGTACCCATAAGGTACCTGAGCACATGTTTTATTGCCACCCAATGTACTCTTTGAGGCTCCACTATGAATTGACTAAGTGAGTTGACAGAAAAAAAAAATATATGGTCTGGTGTTGACCAGATATATCAGTGAACCAATCAACTGACGATACAACGTGGGATCAACCAACTTTGACTCAGAAGAATGAAGATTCTTCCAATTGGTTATCATAGGAGTGGACATGGCCCTACAGTCCTCCATCTGAAATCTCCTTAGAATTTCAACATCATATCTTCCCTATCCCAAAAAGATGTGTCTAGGCTCCTACCAAATCTCCAATCCCAAGAAGTAGTGCATCAAACCAATGTATTTCATCTCAAACTCTAAATCAAGGCTCTCCTTGCAACCAACTATGAGTCTCTTAGCCCCTGTAATGAAGATATCATCCACATATATCATAATAATGAGAGGATCCTCTCCAACCACAATGTAATATAAGTTGGGATCCACCTCACTCTTCTCGAAACCCATCTGTTGAAATCATGTATATATCCTGGAATACCAAGCTCTAGGAGATTGCTTCAACCCATATAACACCTTCTTCAGTCTACACACATGAGAATCTCTCCCATGCACCTCAAATCCCTAAGGTTTCTCAATGTACACCTCCTCCTCTATGAGACCATTCAGAAATGCAGTCTTCACATCCATCTGATGGATTTTCCAACCCATCTCTGTTATAATAGAGATCACTACCCTGATCGAGGTATATCTAGAAACCGGAGCGAAGGTCTCATCATAGTCAACTCCCTCTACTTGTGAGAACCCCAATCCACAAACCAAGCTTTTAACTTCTCAATGTTAGCATCAGTAGCATACTTGATCTTGTAGAGCCACCTGGAAGTCACTATTGACTTCCCCTCAGGTCTCAGAACCACCTCCCAAACACCATTCTCCATGATGGAACTATACTTTTCCATCATGGTGTCCTTTTTGACCTACTTCCTCCTCAAAAGGGGAAGGATTGGACTCTCTAATTTTTCTTACCATCACAAGATAGATACAAAACCTCTCAGGAGGTTTACTTTCCCTCACAGTCTGCCTAGGATTCCCCACTGAACCTTGTGCTTCCTTCAAAGTGGCATGAAGCCACTTGGGATTCCTCTTCTCTAAAGTAGCACCATGTGGAGGGGACTCCTCCTTGTCAATCCCACCACCCGAATAATGTGTACCTGAAGATGATACTGAGGTAGTCTGTGAACTAGTAAACGGAGCAACAATACCTTGTGAACCAGTAACCCGAGGACAAATAACCTACAACCCTATCACCTGTGGACTAGTAGTCCCTGAAACATGTGGTCACTATGATCTGTGTCATTATTCTTTGTGAAGTAATCACTTGATTTTGAGGAGATGACTACTCCCCCTACTCCATATCTCATGACCTCTAGAAGGCTCTATCCTCCTCAAATCTCACATCTTGTCGCACAACTGTCTTCCTCAAAGAGGGGATGTATATGTGTAAATCCTTTGAGGTCTCGCTATACCCAACAAATATTCCCTTCTCTATCATGGGATCTATATTTTTCCTCTTCTCAGAAGGAACATGTGAATAATTAAGGCACCCAAAGATCCTAAAGTGCCCCACCTCAAGATTCTTTCCAAATAAAGACTCCTCATGAGTCTTATCCCACAAGACTCTATGTGGACTCTGATTCTGCAGATAAATTGTAGTGTTGCAAGCCTTATCCCAAAGAAACAGTGGTAGCCTCTTATCATGTAACATGTCTCTTACAGCCCCAACAATGGCCTTGTTCTTCCTCTCAGAAACCCCATTTTTTTGTGGGTTGTGTTGGCACAGGGGTAAACCTAGGGTTCAACGCTACAACAACACACCAACAAAACCCTAACTACCGTCCCTTTTAGCAACACCTACGAAACAGATGAATTCTCACCCAAGGTAGAGGTAGGGGTGGTTGCAGGACTCAGATGTCTGCAACCTTAGCTGGGACATAGATCTGTGATTCTAACATTTAACATAGCACTTAGCAGTAAACATTCATCAACATTCAGTTCTTGGTAACAGCACAAAAAAACCCTAATTACAGAGCATCACAGTATCCAACCAAATATAGCACCTAACAGCACTTAGCATGATGAAACAGATTAGGTCTTAAAAGATTCAGAACTAAGCATATGTATATCAGTCAGATCTAACATCCATCCATATTATTAAGCACTAAGAATCGACATATCATTCATCTATATTAAAGCACTAAGCACATTAATATATAAGCACATCAACACATTGCACAAAGCAGAGAAACACAACATATACGTGGTTCACCCCCTCCTGGGGCTACGTCCACCAACTCTTCTTCTTTTCTATTATCTTTTGTTAATCAATTACATGCACAGAGACTCAAAACCCTACTCCGCATAGGACAGGATATCTGTGTGCACCTCGCCAGATCCTCCTTTCTCGAGCTAGGTTATAGAACTAAGCCTTCTACAGTCACTTGCACTCAGCTCTGCAAGATTCACATAGTATGCACATATCACTTACAATCCCTCGATCACATCGATCGATCACTAGCACTTAGCACATTGGCCTAACATCATATAGATGCCCCTCCTTACATTGCCTAGACATCTATTTATACTTTACAAAATAGTCCTAAACATGGGTAAACCCATGATTCGAAATCCCATACCCATTACATAATCCAAAAACCCAAAAAGGACCCAAAAGGGGGCCGAGATCCCACAATCTCTTCTTCATATTGCACTCCTCCTTCGACAGGCTATTGATGTCCTAAAATAGGTAAAACTTGACCAAGGATCTCCCAAAACTTGGTCAAGGGCCAACAGGCCCCCAACACTCACCTGTGACTCGTCCCGAGTCACTCTGATCTAGGTAGTTCTTCTTTGAAAGCCTCAAGCTTGGCTCGAGCTTCTTCGACTTGTTGTTGTGCCACGACCTCTTATTCAGCGAACTCTTGGATGACTGCCTAGTTCACGGGTCCTTCTAGGCGTTATTTTGCTGCAGCAACTTCTCCTCAGCCTTCGATCTCTATGAACAGTTGGTAAGCCACGTCCTGTACAGGTTGGAGTATTTTAGTCACTTCCATGACTTTTCTATGAACGGTGTGAACCTGTTGTTGGGCAGTGCGCTTCTCCTGGGATCGTTTCATTCTTTCCATAGTTGACAGGGGCTTCAACTGCGCCTATATTGTCTTTGCTTGTTGCTTCGCCTCCTCGAGTTGCAACTCCAGTTCCTTTAGTTCTGCATTCTCAGTGAGTTTCTCATAAGTCTGGGAACTACAGTCATTGAGTTGCTTGCATTCCATGGAAAAAGATTTTATTCTCTTGATTGTGCTTTGGGCAATCACTTCTCTTTGATCTCTAACATCCTATGGAGTGTTGGGCACTGTGCGGAGCTCTAAATATGGTATTCTTTGTTGTATCTATTGGATGGATTCCATGAGCTTCTCTACTTGATGCTCAACCCAGTCTTTTGCCTGTGTCTCTAAGCCTGTCATAGAGTGAAGTGCTTTGTTGACTGCTTCTTTTACCTCGAGTTGCCCTGTGAGCAATTGTTCCTTTTCTTACTGCATTTATGCTTTCTCCTCATCAAACTTTGTCTAGAGAGAAATCTTCTCATGCTCTGCAACTCAGCATTGTTCTACAAGTACTCCTTGTACTTGCGTCAAAGCCTGGGTGGCTTGTTCTGCTTCCTCTTATGCGCGTTGAAGGCGAGCTTTAGTTTCATCTGCTAGGCGGCGGAGTTGGGCTGGCTCATCTCCCAATTCTTGTTCTCTCGATAGCAAGGGTGCAGTGGATACTGCATGACTAAACTGAAGAGCTTGTTGTACCCCTCGAAGCTCGACCTCAATTCTATCATACATTTCCTCCTGCTTCTCTCCTTTTTTCTCCTCAATTTCCAATGAAACGTTGTTTAGAGTTGTTATGATGAAATCGAAGTCATCAGGATTAAGTGTAGTCTGCATCTTGGTCATGGTGTCTCTTGATTTCTTCCAGGAAGAAGGTTTTGAGGGAGAAACCTTCCTCTTCTTCAAGGGGTTAGCCTCATCTCTGGGAGGTGTTACTTCACCTTTCTTTTTTTTAGCTTCTCTATACTTCATCTCCTCTACATCGCCATCACCTCCTCAGTCAGGTGATATGGAAGAAGTCTTCCCTAAGGTGCTTCTTAAATCTTGGACCTCTTCAGTCTTCTGTCTTTTGTTGGTTCCAGGTGTGTCATGTTCTTTGTGAGTGGTCTTCAGGCTGTCCAGTTCAAGATCATACATCTCTGTAGGGTCGGCGGGGATAAGGATGTATGCAGACCAGTCCTTAGTGATCTCCTCTAGGAGGTCTGTGGATCAGTCCTTAGTGATCTCCTCCAGGTCCTCTTTTGTAAGTTTATAGTACGAATGGATTTGTTCCTTGTGTTCATCAGCTCGCATTGTAATGTAAATGAAATGTCGATCTGCATTGAAATTCATCAGTGGTCGGAACCTCTGCAAGGTGTTCGGAGTCATGCGAGGCTCGGCTTCGATGGCTCTCTTTAGTTGAAGGTAATAGGTATGAAAAACAGCATTCGACTGCCACTATTTGTTCATATCACTCGAATACCAAAGGGTAGCGAACTTCACGGCAAGCAACTCAAATGGTTCAATATCTGGGAAGGTCGCACCTTCTAGCATTTCCCAGAAAACAAAGGTGATGAGGATCAGGAGCTAGTTGAAGTGAAACTTGTATCCCTAATCCTACGCTTCATAGCAGTCTAGTTCAAGATGGTTGACTAGATACTTTTCCCAGTTCATCTATAAGCCTTCTACACACTTCCCCGTGAGGTCGACGACAAAGCCCGTGACATGTGTGGGTCGGTTCATGCGTACCATATTTCCAGCGATTAACTAACATGCTAGGCCCACTGCACCATTATGGATGGAGGATACCTTGTAGCCTCACGTCCCCTTCTCGACATCGTCATATGTGTCCTTAATATTCTGTGCTAGTGCACGATCTGTGGGATTCCTTGGGTAGAACTCCTGTGGGTCAGGTCCTTGCATACTCAACCCTGTGATCTTATGGATCAACGTTGGATCGACTCTAATATGGTGGTCTAGCCATAAATAGTTGCCATGGTAACACGACAATAGAAGCTTGACAAAGGCATTGACTTCCTGGCATCTTCCAATGTGTGGGATTTTCATGACATTTAACAAGGTGGACTACGCAAGGTTCATTGTCGATGGCTGAGGGATGATCTTTGAGTTCTTCCCCTTCGTTCTGGTTAGGTATTTGTACGGGGCGAGCATGTTGTGTTTCTTGCGATATTCGAGGTTGAATTCACTAAAATTCAACGCTGAGATCTTGTCCTCCTGCGCTCGAACTGCTTGTATCCCCTTTGGGAGGTATGCAGTGACCATGGTGTACTCGAAATATCTCGGTACACTATCACAACTTACCACGCCGGCTAGAGGCAGGATATAGTCAGGTAATATAGATGGGATCAACTTCGCATTGGCTAGGTCATCTCTATGTTTGGTTCATTTTTCTACTGACGGTCGGCATGATCCAGCTCCACAAGCAGTTGACAGAGAGGCTTGCAGTCCTCTCGTCAATGACACTTGTATACCTGCATACATCGACATTTCTTTTTCAGTCATGAGATCGATGAGAACTTCCTCAACAATTTTCTATGTCGCGCTGAACTCATTCGACATACACACTTAGGTTTGAAAGTCTCGGGTTCGAAGAGTAATCTCTCAATGTAGTGGGATAGATGGAAAAAAGTGTGATGATCACTATGTGAAAATCAACTGATCTAAAGGCTCAAATTCATGGTTATCAAAAGTGTTCTTGGTGCGTGGCATGACGAAATAAATAGATACTTGGTAAAGGATCTCTTGCAACGGGTAAGAAGCCTTCATTAACTCATTTATGTCCATTATGGCGTGGTCCCAATAGTCTGGTGGCAAATTGTCTAACCATTAATTCCTTTCTTCCCATTCGGGACATCATTCCAACAGTTATACTGTCTCTAACAGCTATATTGCTTCGCCATGGCGAAGTGCCATGTGATGTTTTTCTGGTATTTCGGTGAAGCTCCAATTTTGTAAATTTTCCTTCTACGAAGTTCCCTCGGGAACCTTCTGTAACTTTTCAATCTTAGCTCTCTTCTTACTTATTTTTCTAGCCTTCTTTTTGTTGAGCTTCATCTTGGAATTCCTTTTTCCATTATGATTTGTATCTTCTTTTGGCAGAGTAACTTCGCACTGTTGAGATTCTCTCCTAGAAATCAGGGGTAATACTTCATCTGTATATGGAATAGGTACTGCAATATTTTGAGGGTCTTCTAGTGTTCTTCCAGCTTCAACATCCCAGTCTTTGGTTTTAAATAGTTTCCCTCGGTTCTCATGTTCTTCAATCAAGTGTGTGAGATCCTCCTGGTCATGAAATCTTTTAGCTCTTTCTTCTTTTGTTCTAAGACTTATTTTTCTTCCCTTATGGCATGATCTCTTTCAATCCAAGGTTTTTGGAGCAACATAGTAAATGAAGCGTTGTCCTCAATAAATTTAACAACTTCAAATTCTTCCTCTATTGAGGTCCCTTAGCACTCATATATATCTAGGTAATCTTTCCACATAGGTTTATCAATGTTCCTCTGAATAGTCCTATTCCTCCTAATGAAGGAATCATAGCAGGATCCCATAAAGTTTCCCAAGTTCTTTCTGTCATGATATTCACTTGTGCTTCTTCATCCAGAACACAATCAATGTCAAAGTCTCCTATTCTTGCTTCAATGCATTCTTTTTCTTTGAAGACCTCTGATAAACTGATATGTCGGTGATCATTCGGGGTTTCTTTCATCTGTAGAAATACTTTATCTTATTCTTTCTAGGGTTCTTCCATAATCTCAGTTGCTTGACTTTGCTTGTGGTTTTCTTGTCTCATATTCATCCTTTCAAGCTGAGCAATCATTCTAGAGAAATCCAAAACTTCATGGTCCATATCTTTGCAACAGAGGCAACTAGGTTTTCTACCAGGGCATTCCTTAGCCAAATGTCCCTGTCTTCTACAACTGTAACAAAGGGTTAATCCTCTCTTTCTCTTAAATGACCCCCAACCTTTCCTGTACTTCGCGCTAGGATCATATTAGTTAACCTGCAAAAAAATATTTCTAGGATCATGCATCCATTTGTTAGTCCAAACATTCTTTCTATACATAGGTATAACATATTTTTCACTATTCTTATCATATCTACTTATATCGCATCTTCTTTTGTCTGTCAGTTCCCTAGTTTCCAAGCTAGGACAAATCTTATCAAACATGCCTAGATCCATACTTTATAAACAAAAATTTCCACTAATCTTACTTCTACAGAACGCAAAAGATTCCAAATCTAAAACTTTTCACTATTCTTACCTTTATCAGAGCACAATGCATTCAGATCTTACCTCTTTTCTTCAGATCGGATTTCTTTTCTTTAGCACAAAGCTTCACAAACTAAGTAGAGTACTGCACACTAGAGCGGCAGATCTATGCATAGATATTTCACAATTTCAGGTCGGATCTTTACACAAAGCTTCTTCTTTCTCAGTTCCCAACAATCACAGTTTCAGGTCCCGGCAACGGAACCATTTGTTGGCACAGGGGCAGACCCAGGATTCAATGCTAAAACAACCCACCAACAAAACCCTAACTACCGACCCTTTCGGCAACACCTGCAAAGCAGATGAAGTCTCACCCGAGGTAGAGGCAGGGGTGGTTGCAGGACTCAAATGTCTGCAACCTTAGATGGGACACAGATATGTGATTCTAACATTTAACGGAGCACTTAGTAGTAAACATTCATCAACATTCAGTTCTTGGTAACAACGCGGACAAACCCTAATTACAGAGCATAGCAATATCCAACTAGATATAGCACCTAAAATCACTAAGCATGACGAAACAGATTAGGTCTTAACAGATTCAACACTAAGCATATGTATATCAGTTAGATCTAACATCCATCTATATTATTAAGCACGAAGCATCGACATATCATTCATCTATATTAAAGCACTAAGCACATTAACATATAAGCACATCAACACATTGCACAAAGAAGAGCAACACAGCATATACGTAGATCACCCCCACCCCTTGGGGATACATCCACCAACTCTTCTTCTCTTATATTATCTTATGTTAATCAGTTACATGCACAGAGCCTCAAAACCCTACTCTGCATAGAACAAGAGATCTACGCGCACCTTTCTAGATCCTCCTTCCCCAAGCTATGTTACAGCACTAAGCCTTCTACTGTCACTTGCACTCAGCTCTACAAGCTTCACACAGTATACACAGGGCACTTACAATCCCTTGATCACATATATCGATCACTAGCACTTAGCACATTGGCCTAACATCACATAGATGCCCCTCCTTACATTGCCTAGACATTTATTTATTCTTTACAAAATAGGCCTAAACATGGGTAACCCCATGGGCCGACATCCCATACCCATTACATAATCCAAAAACCCAAAAAGGACCCAAAAGGGGGCTGCGATCCCACGATCTTTGCTTCATCTTGCGCTCCTCCTTTGACAGGCTATCGAAGTCCCAAAATAGGTCAAACTTGACCAAGGATCTCTCAAAACTTGGTCAAGGCCCAACAGGTTGTAAGGAACTGTCACTTCTCTCTTAATGCCTTCGTTAATAGAAAATTCACTAAACTCATTAGAGGTATACTCGCTCCCATTATCAGATCTCAACACTTTGATATTCTTCCCAATTTGGTTCTCCACAAGAGCTTTGAACTCTTGGAACCGCTAAAATACTTGTCCTTTGGTCTTCATGAAGAAAATTCAAGACTTTCGAGAGAATTCATCAATGAAAGTGACATAATACAAAAAAACATTCAAAGAGGCAGAAGACGTAGGACCACATACATCAGTATGAATCAGATCAAGAATAAATGCTACTCTATTGTCACTACTTGGAAAAGTAGTCTTGGCGTACTTCCCAAGAGCACACCCCTTGCAGACCTCTTGGTGATCTACACTGAACTTTGGCACTCCAATCACAATATCTCTCAAGATCCTCATAGCCCCATGGTTCAAATGGACAATCCTCCTATGCCATAAATCACAAAGTTCGTTGTTGTTGGTACCATGCATAAATGCTCTAGCAGGATGAAACATGAGCTTGTACAGCTTCTCATGTCAGATCCCAATCACTTTGGCCAAAGTGATATTGGATCCCTTAGGATACAAGAGCACATCCTCATCATAGAACAATACCTCATATCCCCTACCCTCAATAGTGGGAACTGACACCAAGTTTTTCTTCAATTCTGGAACATATGGGACATCCCTCAACAACATGGGAGGTAGAGACTCCCTCTGAAATGATATTGTCCCACTACCAACTTCCTTGACCATTGAATCATCTCCAAGCACCACCTTAATATCTCCAATATCTATAATATCAGTGAAGTACTCACAAACACCTGTCATATGGAGGGAGGCACCATTATCAATGTACCAAATACTGGTAGATGATACTCTAGATGAAATACACACCAATAATGAATACTCCTTATCGAACCTGTGGGAAAAATCCTTCACATCGACTAAAGCTACAACCTTCTTCTTCTTCTTCTTAGGACATTTTCCAGCATAGTGTCAAAACTTGTGACATGCAAAGAACTTGACTTTGCTCATGTCTTTCTTCCCTTCACCAATCTGCTTGTTCCCTCCCTTGGAACCTTTCTTGGACTTGTTCTTTCCTTTAGATGCAAGTTCCATATTCTCTTCTTCATTACTTGTAGATGACCTCCCATGCACATAGCCTCTCTGATTTTCCTCCTGAATGAAGTCATCCCAAAGACGGTCCCACTTGGGAAGATTTCCCCTTGCCACGATTTCCTTCACAAAGACAGCCCATTGTTTGGTTACCCCATTCAAAGAATTCCTTACAAGTTCATTTTCAGCAACAACCTCCCCAACAGCACCAAGTTCATCTCTCATCTGAGTAAGATTGGTAAGACAGGTGGCAACATTTTCAGTCTTGGTCATTTTAATGCTCTTTAGTTTCTCCCTCAATACTATTTTCCGATTTTCATTGGAACTCTGGTATAGTTTGGTTAGGGATTCCCACATCTCATAGGCATTGGTATTCACGATCACATGTGGAATCGCAACGTCCTTAATGGAATCAAGGATAATTATTTTGTCCTTTATGTTATTTTTGGTGTAGGTTGCCAAAAGAGTACCATCTGTATGCACTGTCACATGATTCGCTTGTGAGTTCTCCACAATATTCCACAACTCACACTTCTACAGAAGCAACACAATCCTCTCCTTCCATGAGTTGAATTTCACAGATCCATCCAACCTATCCTCAAACCTCAAACTAGTGGCCATTGACCCTCTGAAGTGATACAAGCCCATAATTTTATGCTTGGTGAAGTACCTCCTCTTCTCAGCAAAATCTCTACACTCTATGGCTAAAATATTTCTCCTCTTTCACACCTTAAACTTTGATACCATGTAGAAATTTTAGACCCTGACCTGGTTTCAAGTCTCAATGAGACACATAGTTTAATGCCCAACCCACATTGAAAATTTAGGCTGCAAATTAGTTAGCAGAAAATTAAATTCTCATGAAAAGAAAACACATGAAGTTTGCTACAACAAAACCTCAGAAATAAACACACCCAGAAAATTTGTACTCGGGTATTTTTTGTCTAACTTTTTGTTGGCATATTTACAGACAAAAGGTAAAGTATGCTTGTTTGTC
The DNA here is from genome assembly GCA_010110895.2 of Picea sitchensis. Lineage (NCBI taxonomy): Eukaryota > Viridiplantae > Streptophyta > Pinopsida > Pinales > Pinaceae > Picea > Picea sitchensis. Next base: position 6,183 of record SNQJ01S0039522.1, on the reverse strand, counting down.
ATTGATGGAAATATTAGCATGACGAGAGTATACTTTTTTTCCAATGATAGCAATATCAGAAGTGTAGGATAGCGAACCTGTCAAAGTCCTGAAGTCTCGAAGTAAGCAGAGCCCGTCTATCATCAAGACTGACAGGTGGCACACGATCCACAACTAGGGAGAAAACCACTTCGAAAGTTTCTCAGTTTGATATTTGAAATACCCAAATTCCAGAGATCCGGATATCCGGAGTAAATGTCAGTCGTCGGATCAATTTCGAGTGGAAGGATAGGATAAGCTAGCAAAGTTGCATCACAAAAAGATTGAGCGGTCAATCCAATATCCTGATCGAACGAACAACATTCACTCTAGATATAGAGATGATAGGAGGTTACACTCCTGAATGTTTTAGATTTGATATCCCTAGAATGAGAAGTTCCATCAACCGTCGGATCTGGAGATCAAACAATTATCGTTATATCAGGGAGATCTACGTCAAAATACCAAGCTAGAAAGGACACGTGGCGCAATCAGACAACGACAAGTGTCAAGTTGATTTGGAATTTCAGGTACATGGAAATCACAAATCCGAGTGACACATGGTAGGTTCTCAGCTCGTGACACGTCATCGAGTAACGCAAGAGTTACGTCACTCCGGGAGTTTTGCTTCGGGAGTTTTACCACCAGCAAATGCCCTAAGTCCTGAAATTCTGAAGGCCGAAGTCCCAGAGCGAAGGATATTCATTGGAGACAAAGGACACGTGGCGAGCAATTGGAATTTTGCTAACTTTTACATTGGAGGATTCAAAGGAGCATGGTGTGGAAACTCGCGATACGCAAATTTGCGAAACAATCTTGGCCATTGGAGCCAGAGGACATGTGGCGAGCGATTGGAATTTCGTTGAATGAAGGGTCAAAGGAAGGAGGTGCTCTAACCTCCAAAGTCATGAAATGTGAAATCACAACATGATCTGAGCCATCAGATTGAGGGGATATTTGGATTTTTGATTGTCTAGGGAGACGAGATGCGAAGTTGCGAAACACGAAATCGTGATTTGATCACAGCCATCGATCAAAGGGAGAGCGTGGACCGTTGATCTGGCACGACAAAGAATGAAGTCCAAGTTTTTGAAGAAGATATCTGGATCATTAAATCACTGAGGATCATGGGTCGTCGATCTGGAGTATTTCAGAGTTTCATGAGTTGGGATTTATGAAGCAACTCACAGCAGGAGTTCGCGATATGTGAAATTGCGAAATCACTTTATGTTTAGCATTCGGTCACAACCAGTGGCCATATGGGATAAACGCAAGACCTTGTGGATGTAATCCAATGGTGCTGGTTAATTGGGAATTTGATCGAAGGGATAATGTTTCACCTCACAGTTAACCGTTCAGTTACAATTCAGTTAGCATAACTGAATCATAGTTCTTGGACATTTGGTGATTCATTTGCTGAGGTGTTTTCCTTGGAGATTCGAGGTGTAACTGAATCAGTGGGAGAGCATAAAAGAGATATGCAGTGACTATGTGAGGTTGTTTGTTCTCACTGGAAAAATGAGTTGAAATGGGAGAAAGGAAAATCACAGTCTGGACAGTGTGAGATCAAACTCAGAGATGAGAAACAGAAGTTGAACAGAACAGAAAAGGTGAAGAGAGCAGAATGAACACATACCAAAGAGCTTAAGAGGAACAGAGAAATAATAGATAGAAAGAAACAACAAGTCAAGCCAAGTATGAACAGAGCAGAAGAATAGTGAAACAGAGAAGAATTGCAGAACAGAGAAAAAGTGGTAAGAATTGATATACCTGTATTGTTGGTTATTCAATCATTTATTTACAATCAAGGAGGTAGGCTGGTGCTAGGGAGGACTATAGTCCTCTTTTATTCAAGTTGGTGCTTGAATACTGGAAGTTGAAGCTTTCATCTAGTTGTGGCTAGAAAACAGGGTGGCAGGGTGGTTCTTAGGAAGACACAAAGTTTTCTATATGTAAGTTGGTGCTTGGATAAGTGGAAGTAGGTGCTTCCATCCAATTGGTGCTTCCTTCTAGTGGGTGCTAGATAAATCAGAGGGTTGGTGCTCTTAGCAAGTTGAATCTTGTGAAACAGAGGTAGTAGCCTCACATTGACTTGGTGCACAAGGATAGATGATGTACAAAACTTAAAAGATTGCCTATCATTTGAAGAAGAAGAGGTTTTCTCCCTTTATGGGTTTCCTCATGAAAATATGTCTCTGTGTATATCTTATGTGTGACTGATGTTCATTATTTATGTTTTGCATATCTTGTATAATATTGATGGTCACTTGGAAGAAATTAAAAATTGTTTG
>SNQJ01S0039521.1:52573-75864 GCA_010110895.2 Picea sitchensis | reverse complement strand
ACCCATTGTAACTTCCTCTTCTTTGTCTCACAGTCTCCTCTCTCAGAATACAATATTCACCATCAACCATAGCCGCAATACATTTACCTCATAAAAGAGGGTTTCCTTCTAGGGCAAAAAACCCTAACATAATTTCTACCGTTAGATCTGCGACCTTATAATGAACGGTCTAGATTTACAATGAAATTGCAATATACTTTTACAAGGCAATTTTTCCTTCGGGGGCTCCACCCCCGAACACCCGCTTGCCCCCAGACCCCCCAGCCGGGGGGATAGGCCCCCTGAACCCCGCAAAGGGGGTACCCTCCCTCTGCACTCCCCCGCGTGGAAGAGTGTACATACTTCTGGGGTGTAAATCCTTCATGGGGTATAAACACGGATGAAAGCAAGCACCTCTGAATTAGTAAGATAATCAGGCTCCACAACCAACAACAACTATGTTAAATTTTGATTTTTGGCATGAATCATTGGTGTCTTTCACTGCAATAATGTTTGGAGTCAAAGTGTTATTGGTCGTCCTGAGTGTTAGTAGCCATAGAGGCTCTCTGTCATGCTCACTAGTTTTAGTTGGATGGTTTCGTTGGTCTAGAATCGTTGGGTGTCTTCATGCATTCATATGCCATACCCACTCTTTGTTTTTATGGGGTTTAATGGGTTTGAAATGCCTTGCGTCACTCTGCATTATTCACTATGGGCATTGGGTTGTTCTTTCTACTATTGGTCGTGAAGTGGGTTATGTTTCTTCTTCCCGGCTCTGCTTCATCTCAGTGTTGTTAGTTGGTTGTCTATGAGATCCATGAGGGTTATACCCTGCGTGTGCTAAGTATCATTAGAAGGCCCAAATGGAGCCTTTCTCTTCTATTCATAGCTTCTCCTGTCATGGGATTTGCCACCCTGTCCATGAAGCCAATTGTGGTATTTCCTGTGTGTGCACCATTGGTCTCAGAGGTTTTCACCATCAAGAAGAGTTGACTCTACCCTCCCTGTGTTGGTCCATAGAGAAAACCCTTGATTCCTCAAGTCTGAGTGTAATAGAGGAGCTGTTATGGCATGTCTGGTGTACTATTGGTAGTTATGGATCGGTGGTGTATTGTCGACAGAGTGGATTACTGGCTCACCTCGTTGATTATGTGACAATGGTGTTGGTTTTGGTATCTAGTAACTGAAATTGTTATTAAAATTGGATGGATAAACTCATCATGGTTAATTGGATGAATTGTTATGTAAAATACACAGTCGTTGTCCTTGTGTTTATTGAATTGATAACCCAACACTGTTTTTAAATGATTAATTCGTAGCATTGCTTCATGCATGATGCGTGGGTATGTGTGGAATGCCTACAACATGTTAGGTCAGGTTGTTGATTATTATGACTGAGTTTTTTAATTTCCATGGGAGTATTGCAATAATGGTGTCTATGGTATGGCCATCCACAGTGTATGCTATGGATATTTTTGGTTGTGCCCCCAAATATAGTCATAGAGTTTTTAATTATGGCTTTGTTGTAATTTGATTATTTGTGTTATGAGATTGGGTATGCTGTTGCTACCTTGTTGTGTTGGATAGCCCAACATTTTGAATGTTTAGAGTGAAAGAAAATTGGACCTGTACAATCACAGAAATACACTTGTGTTTTTTCGAATGGTTGTGTATTTCACGGCATAGCTTGATTTGAAGTGGTGATTTGTCATCTGTGTATTTAAATGACAAGTCAAGATTTTTTCAAGTTAAATATGGATCATTGTGTTGATTGTCCACTATTGTTTAATGAATATCATGAATTTCAACAGTGATAAGCACAAGTGTTGTGACAATATAACCTCATTGCAATTTAATTATTAAATGAATTAAAAGATAGAATCGAACATGAATTTTATGTCTGTATTTGATGTTTGAAATAATTCATGAGCAGTGGTTGATTTTGATGTTGAACAGAGTGGAAATAAGTGATTGTTTATGAATTTGGGAATTGTTTGGAAGTATTGAATGGATAAATGAGAGGAACAGAGCTCCCCTACATATCGTTGTGGAATGAGTGTTGTCTTGTTTGGTGACACTGTGTTAAATATTTGATTACAAACAGGGAGTAAGTTAACACACATGATTTCTTGAACTATACACAGTAATTGTTTGGGGTCTCAGTGGCCATTTGGTTTGTATGTTTCCTTTTACAGAATGGTTTTATGGATCACTTAATTAATTTTATGAACAATAATCGCTCTCTTTCCCTACCATTATTTCGCTTTCTACTAATTACAACCCCCTCACCCTCCCACATTCATTTTTCACTCCCTGTTTTAAAATTTAATTACAGTCAAGAAGAATTTCGTGTTGAAGCAGTTTACAGTCGCATTTTCTCAATTGAATTACAATGACGTTTTCTTTGGTTTTCATTACAGTTGATTGATTGTTGTATTTGAACAGTAACCGTGGTTATTTTCCCCCTCAATTTATCATTTTTCACTAAATACAAGCCCCTCACATATACCGGGACCTTTTGCTCACCCCCTACTCATTGACAACAGTTAAACAATTTATATGGATTGGATTGCATGAGTCTGATATGTTGTTGAGACAAAATCTATTTCATATTTTTAAAGAGTTATCATGTATGGTTGTTTAAAGGACTATTTTCTAATCAATCATGCATGCAGGGATGAGTTTTTTCAATCGAGGTTGGCATGGCAGAGGCAATCGAGGGAGAGGTAATTGCAACAGAGGCCCAAGAAGGCCAAGGTTCTCCATACACTTTGATGTTGACTCTCAATAGCTAGTCCAATTGTTTCAAGCCATATTTTTCAATTGGATTGGGCAAGGAATGGTCCAACCTAGGCTTGAAAGGCCTCCTTTCTAGGCTACAGAAGCCCTGGTATTCTCGTTCCCCCTCATGTCTCATTGGAACCCTAGGTTCCCAAAAATGACAGGTGGCAAGAGACTGTCCACCCAACAGTCTCCCAACATCGTGGTTGGCCCAATTTGTCCTTTCCTGGTTCCCCGCCTATTAACCAGATTGCCCAAAATGCACTTGAACACTCACCAGTTGAATCCTCTCATGCTGGAAAAAGGTTGAAAACCGAGGCCCACCATGCCCTTGACAAAGGAAAAGCCATTGTTTCCCATTCCTCGCCCTCCAATGGCTCTGAACATAATCTGTGTCTTCCTAGATGCACTTGAGGGATTATTATTTGTTGATACTAAGAGGGGGGTGAATCGGTATCAAGTACAATTTAAAAACATTTTTCAACTTATTCTTAAACCATTAAATTATATCCAATGAGAAATGAACAATAGTATAAGAGTTACACCAATACACCACAATACACCATGCACAATATATGAGAAATAATCAATAGTTTTGTTCGAAGTAATGAACTCCAAAGGTATCCGACTTCAAATGTAGAGGGAGGGATAAACCTCAGGGAATGCAATCCTCCAATATCAAGAGATTTGAACTCTCCATCCCTACCCCTTCCCTCCACCCAAGAATATATGAGAATAATAAAACTTTACATTAAATCATCCCCATCAACCAATCATCCTATAGAAGGAGCCTTGCTCCTGACTTCCAAATGTAGAGGGAGGGATAAAACCACAAGAGGAAGATACAATCCACAATATCAATTTTGAGATTTGAACTCTCCATCCTTACCCTTCCCTCCACCCAAAGACATGGAGGAGATAATAAAACTTTACATTAAATCATCCCCAATCAACCAATCATCACATCGAGGAGCCTTATAATGCTTCTGAGACACTTCTTCAATTCGTAATTCTTCAATTCTTTGGTGCTCACAGTCTTGTGAATGTGTGCATAATGTATTTTTTGAAACTCCTCTAATTTTCACTCACTTGAATCCCTCCCAAAGGGTTATAGAAAGAATATTGAACTTTATTCAGATTGGTCTATTACGGAAGACCAGCAATGCAGTATCAATGTTTAACATCGATTTTTGAGCTCGCACGAGAGTAAAGGTCTGTATTATTTTCTGGTGGATTGGTCTCACTTCATTTGTATTTTTAGTTGGAAAGTTATAACTATTTTACCGGATTTTATGTTTATTGATAGCTTCAAGGGCTGGTCACAAACCCTATCTTTTATAGAGTTTATCTCCATAATTATGGTGAATCGAGGATAAACATTTTTGCCAATGATTTTTGATATGTATTCTCAACACCATAGCAATTTCACCATCTGAATCGTTCTAGAAGAATAGTTATAGCAAAAGTAGGTAAGATTACTTTTGAAAATAGCAGCCGCCTTAGAACACATCACAAAAAGACTTCGTACTCCCTTGAAATCCGGCCTTACTTTCTTCTTATTTCCTATGAAATTCAACATCAAATGAATGTATAATGATGTTTATTTATGCACCATTTATGTCACTTCAACAACATTGAGACCAGCGACATTTTCTTATTTTGTAGTTCTTTTTCTTTAATTATCTTTAGGGACCTACATGTTCTAACAGCCTAACTCAATTTTACTGTCATCTTCGAAATTCGTTTCTCCTCGACCGTGAGGAATCACGTGACATACCACATACCAATGAGAACAACATGATGTATACTATCCGTCCATAGATTGTTGTATCTACGTGTGCATTTTCCTTCATTTCCAAATACCTTCATCCAATCTTAGGTCCAAAGGCCAGCGACTAGGGTTGACATCAATGACAACAATAATCTTCCAACAATCTCCCTTTCATGGTGATTGGAAGCATAAGTACTCCCTTATCATCATGATCCCAATTTAGCTCCCCCGTTGACATCAATGGAAAGGTTAGGGCTACTCCCCACGAGTTTAATGGAAAATGTTAACTCTCTTCTTTGGAATTTCTCCCCACGAACATGTGGCACTTAATAATACTCCATCGATTTTTGGTCTTTGGGACTTTTTCTTCATAGAATCCTTTTGTGTGGCTTAAGTATTCTCTCTCTTCTTCATGTTTAGGATGTATATGTTTTCGGTCTTCTTATTGCAGTTACAACCAATCTTCGAGTTATTTTCTCGACTTTTCATTTTCGGGAATCAAACTTAATAGTGTATCCTTGATCACATTTTACTAACACAGAGTATATTATGCTTCAAGTCTTCAACCAATGGGACATTATTTGCTTTTACATTTTTCTTCCAATATCTACTACCCCTTCTCCATTTTGGAAGATGAGTCATCTCAAAATGCATGTGTTCCAACCTTTTTCTTCAAGCTGATGAATTTGTCTTGATCGGTCATGTGTGAAGAACATCCATTGTCATGTTACCATTCATATTCTTCTTTACATTCTTCGGCGGTCAATTTTATTGAACAATCTTCATTGTTTGGAATCTCTCCTTCTCCATCGTGGTTGGCATGGGACATCTTCATTCATATATAATGCAATCTTTCGTTGGCTCTATGATAAAGAGATAATTACATTTGTAGAATGAAATATTTTTGTCCATCAATGGGAAAATAAAATTATAACTTATGTTGACAAATCCATGATTATTTCCATATCTTCTATTTACACCATTCATTTTTCTTGCATATGTGTTCCTTTCATTGATTAACGCAATTAATTGCCTTATGTCCAAAATTTTTGCAAGTATATTAATGACCAAGAAAGAAATTTTAATACCTTAGAGTAGGGTGGGCTGTTTGTGATGTAGTCGATATAGGTTCATGATCTATTCTTATATAGTTTCAGTATGCTTGATTGAAGCTTCTTTGAGTTCGAAGGTAAAGGAGGTCTTCTTGGATATTCATCTCTTTTGTAATCATTCTTTCTTCTGGTATCCTGGTCACTTCTCATCAACTATCACGTGTAGCTCTTTCTTCAATCTTCTTGTTGGTATTTGCATCTTCTTTGTGTGAATTTTCACCCAGCCAAGCCTCAATATAATGTTGAAGTCCTTTGGCGCTTGAGTTTCTTAATCAACTTCCATCGATGGACAAACTTCTTGTTCCAAGTTTCTCTGATCTCTAACTGCCCTCTTTCTTCTTCTTCATTTTGGACATTTCACCCTTATCCTAGCTTCTTCTTTTCAGGTGAAGTTTTGAAATGGTTTTAACCCTACTTAATGGATTTCTCAAGAATGTTAAATTGCTCTTTGAATTAGCTGTCTTTCACAACTAACTAATTCACTTATTAGTTTTCTTTGCATGTTTTTAAGCTTGCTATTTTCAATCCCAACGTACTTCCAAATTTTAAGATTCTCAATCTTCTTGTTTAGATAATTTTTTTATTCATGATTTTCTTCAACTTCTTCATTGGAATTTTATTCTTGGTGTCTATTTCCTTTCAAGTCTTGGATGCGAGGACATTTCAAATTCAACCTTCTACTCTTTCTAGTATTCATAGGAACTGACCTCATTTTCTTCTTTGAAATCGAGAGATGTTGTAATTTGCTTCAACTTCTTCTAATTCTTCTTCTTCTTCTTAGATCTTCCCTTACATAAAGGTCGTAGCTTGTCCCAAAGCTCTTTTGATGATACATGATCCCACCTTGGATTTCAGCGGTTTGTCAATCCATCGGGGATGGGTATCTGTGTGCCAATTGTTGTTCCTTTGCTTCTCGACTGTAGTCTTTGGTTTCTTCGAAGCATTGTATCCAGAAGCAACCGAGAACCAAACATATGCCTGAGATCTTTTCATGTAAGTTTCCATTCTATTTTTCGATTATTCAAAATTGCTTCCATCGATGGGTGGAATCCCATTTGGAATTTTGTCTTCCATTTCTTCTTAGGATCTTCCCTTCCGATTGGTTAAATTGTACTAAGGAGTAACCATTTCTGATACCAATTGTTGATAAGGAGAGTGAATCAATTATCAAGGTACAAATTTTAGCTTCTTTTCAACTTATACTTAAACCATTCAATTATATCAATGAGCAATGAACAATATCAGTATAGAGAGTTACACCAATACACCACAATACACCATGCACAATATATGAAATAATCAATAGTTTTTGTTCCAAGGAAATGAGTACTTCCAAAGGTAGTTACAGCTTCAAATGTAGAGGGAGGGATAAAATTCCAATAGAAGATACAATCCCCAATATCAAGAGATTTGAACTCTCAATCCTTGCCCTTCCTTCCACTTGAGGGAATATATGAGAGATAATAAAACTTTACATTAAATCGACATAGAGACGATAATGCTTCTGAGACTTCTTCAATTTAATTCTTCAATTCTTGAGGTACTCTACCTGATAATGCTTCCTGAGACTTCTTCAATTTCTGCAATTCTTCAATTCTTGGAGTACTCTGATCCTGTAGATAATATTACTCAATGTATTCTCTGAAACTCCTCCAATTTTCACTTCTTGAATCCTCCCCAAAAAGAGGTTGTAGAAATAATGGTAGACTTTATTCAATTCTGGTCTATTCAGAAGACCCAACTTGTACAACATGCCCCATGCTCAATATTTAACATGTGATTCTGAGACTCACACACAAGAAACTAAAATCTGTACTCTTTCCAATGGAAGTGGTCCCACTTCATTTGGATTCTGTATGAATCATTTATGATTGTTTTACCAGAAATACCTGTTTATTGACTAGCTTCAGGATTGGTCACAAACCCTATCTTCCACATAGTGTATCTCCATAATTATAGTGAATCAAGAGCTGAAATTGTTACCAGAGATTCCTTGATATGTCTTCTCAATACCATAGTGATTTCACCATCTGAATCATTCTAGAAAAAAAGTTATAGCAAAAATGGTAAGATGGCCGGAAAATAACATACCTTAGAACACATCACCAAAAGACTTCATCCTCCCTTGAAATCCGACCTTATTTTCTTCTTATTTCCTATGAAATTTAACTTGTATCAAATGAACATGTAATGATGTTTATTTATACCATTTATGTCACTTCCTTTTAACATTAGGGACGACTTGACACTTTCTTATGTTGTAATTTTTTTCTTTAATTATCTTCAGGGCCTACATGTACTTCGTTCTTGAATTTACTTTGTCATATTCAAAAATTCATTTCTCCTCAACCATGAGAATCCACATGACATGTCACATACCACCGGAAACAACATGATGTATACTATCCATCCATGGGTGTTGTATCTACATGTGCATTTTCCTTCATGTCCAAATACCTTCATCAATCTTGTGATCCAAAACCCATGACTAGGGTTGACATCAATGACAACAACCAATCTTCCAACATTGTTCTCATGTGATCAGTGAGATTAGGCTTAAAGGCTCATCACCGCCAAAGGAAAATTCAGGAAAATTGAAGGGTGACAACAACAACCAAGGAAAAATTGCATCTCAGAGTGGGAAATATGGCTTTTGAGTTTTTATTTTATCTATTGTTGATGACAGTTGACTTTGGAAGTTTTTGGACAACATGTTTTATTTTTTGGATATATGAGTAATGCATTTTTTAAAACAATGTCAATTATAAATGAGATAAATTGTCAAATGTGCATGTGATAATGGGAGTCACAAGGAGAGATGTTCTTGTTTAATTGACTAGTTATGTTATAATTGTTAAGAGCTAAATGGGAGTAACAAGGGGTCCCACCTACTAGTTATCAATTATTTATAATCCTTATTATGATTATTACTTTTCCCCCTAACTAAAAAGTTGGTTGAATCTTTAGTTAACTTAGCTAATGAGGTGGTTCAACTACCTCAACCAATTCTGATTTGCTTAAAGGCAAAAGGAAAGGGAGGAAAAATGGGAGGATAGAAGGAGAAGCATACTAAGGTTTGCTCTTTGAGTTTATGTTGAGATAGTTCAATTTTCATTCATTCATTAATTTATCACAAGTCTAATTATGTTTTATGATAGAAGGGTCTTATTGTAGACAACAATATTTAGGGATGAATTACAACATTCAAAAACTTGTTTTTCAGAGGTGTTGATCTAAATTTGATAGTCTGTGTAGACTTGTATTTTTGTGAATTAGTTTTCAAGACTAGAAAAGGCTATTGCGCAGAGTCAAGTGGGAAGAAATTTGTGGCAAGATGATCCAACTTTTAGAGTTTAGTTTTGATTTTCTGTCAGAGGTCCTTTTGTATGTTCCATGGGGGATGTCTAAGTTTGACTTTGGTCTGAAATTTTTGTATGAGATTTTGTAAAGAAAATGACTCTTTGGTGAATTGGAATGAAATAAAGGATTGTTTTATGTCTCATCTATCTTGATTATGATCTTGGTGTCTTACTTCTATCTTTACACTTGTTTTCAGCAACTATTATATTCAGAAAATCATATTAAAATGAACTTTCCAACAAGATTTTAATTGTGAAAAGACTAGCCTAAGCACTTTTATGGATACTTGTGAGTTAGGATTTTATTTTTGATGGCCATAAACCTAGGGTGACATTCCCGTCTATTTTGATTTAGCCAACAAGAATTTGAAAATTCTTGAGTAAGATCATTTCATATCTTTTCCTCAACAACACCCAATATACTATCGATAGTAGGCTTGAACATTCGTTGAACTAGACAAGTGTTTGTCGGGGACATAATGGTCGTGTATAGAACCTACTTAGACAAGGAAAACAAAACTAGATTTATTATGTGTGCTGACATGGCAGACAACAAAGTCATGATGATAGTCAAATTGACTATCCTACACAACTTGTCTAGAAACATGCAGAAAAGATCTTTCCAGGTAATGGGATACCCATTACAAATTTCAATATATTACTGAAAATAGTATATGACCGTGGCAATTTTGATAGGATTATATCGCTCAATGAAAGAAGTATTGTGGAAAAATTTCCCATGGTTTGTTCAGAATATCATTTTGTATTAGACACAACAATCAGCCAACTTGCAGAGAGAAATGACATTTACCCAATTGGAACCATTGGTGTAGATGTCACACTCGCGGGAAAAGTTGGCTCGCAACACATTCTCAATATAAAAGATGGAGATTTAGACAACAACAAGGCAATGGTACCATTCTCCATACCTAGTTTTTTCCTTTACTTTCACATGCTCATATACCTCAGTTATCTTACACAACTATTGCATTGTTCCATGTTGCAGCTACAATTGTTTGAAACCTATTCAAATTTATTTTCCTCAATGGAACAACAATTTCATAAAGGGCGATTTCCGCTTATGCTCTTCAAAAATATAACAAAGAAAAGAGATATTAGAGAAAGGATATTTCCCACAACTGAAGAAACATTTGTAACATAATTGCAAACAAACATAGTACATGATCTCATTAAACTGAATAGCTCGACAATTGTTGTACGTATACATCGACAATTCCATCCACACTTTGCACATAAAAATTGCCTTAAACAATTTTGTGAAGCTTTTTTTCTATACACATATATTATATTTTTTAAGATATTAACTACAATGCTCATGTGCGCAGGTTGAGGGTGTTTTGGTTGAAGCAAATGCGTACTCGACCCCCTTCGAGCCTGTATGTTCCAAATGAAACTTTCCTGCTTCTTCCTCTGCTATCATAAATGATGGCACAATTGATTGCCTACGATGCAGTAAAAAATACCCTTACATATATATACATTGCCTCAACATTGCCATCTGAACCCTCAACAACACAATCGTACATTGTACAATTAGACAACCTATATTACAATATGTGCTTCTTGGGTTGCCATATTTTCCATATGAATTATACCTAAAGAAAAAGGAAAAAATTGTCTACATGTTACACGAGTTTCATGTCCATAGAAAATTTGCATTAAATGAGGACAATTCCATACTTCATATTGGCTAAACCAAAAAAATAAATCATATCATGCGTTGACAAGAAACGAAACAATATGATCTGTATCTATCCATGCTACCCAATCAATATATGAATAGAGTTTTGAGGTGCCATGACAAAGTGAACTGGAGGCACATAATATTGGTTAGTCTAGGAATGAGAAACATAAGGAAAGAGCTCATAAAAAGTACCCAAATGTGAATAAATCAGGTCCATCCTTTGAGTTGTCAAAATGGCTTGCTCCTCTGAATGGAACAATCTGTCATTTTCAATAGTATTGCAAATTTGGCATTGTTCAAACTCCATAAAGTTAAATATTGACACTATTTTCCAGAACTAGTAATGTTAGAACATTGTCAGGTCAACGTGATCTTGGTTCATAGTACTATCAGAAGAAAATGTTCATAGTGATCTTGGTTCTTAGAAATATAGTAATCGAAAAAAAATTGGGTGCCCATTTGGGGATTTGGTTATAGATGGGATACAATGCCCAATCTCTGCTGATTTTTTCCTATCTTGTGTTTGGCAGACTTTTGTTCATGTGATTTCGTACTATAGTTCAAGGTTTTCATGGGCCGGATGTTTGAATTATGGTTGGATGATGGATTCAGGATCTTAGCGGTTTTTCTATGATCTTAAAGAATATACAAGACCTTCATTTCCTTTTAATGTAAGCTCTGTGAAGCAAATGTAATATGTTGTTCATTTCAGAACTTTTACTTGATTGATGAAATTACCAAAATTCTTCTTCAGAAATATTTTGAAATAAAAGGATATATGCTCACTGAAGTCGAATGGGACTATGATATCAACCAAAGAAAATTAAAATTAAAATTTGTCATTGTTATAATTACGGTCAAGTTGATAGTACAATAATTTTACTTGAACAACCCTCCATTTATTTTTCTATATTTTTTCAATGCTTCTCTTATGCAAACACATCTTGGAAAGTATAATTGTGACTCACTTTCTCTATTCCTTGATTGAAGAGAATGTTCACCTGTCTAATGCACTTCATAGTTATTGTTAAGACCATCAATGGGGCTTTGTTAAGACCAATTATGGCTTCTGAAAATTTCCCTCCCCTTTCTTTTTCCCCTCTACTTTCCCTTTCTGGTTACTTAGTCATTTTTCAGAAAATGTCTAAGTGTGTGGGTTGGCAGATTCACGTGTTCACATTTCCACTGATTCTTTTATATCATGAGTCCAACCGACCGCTTCCCCATTCCATACTCAGCCACTTCTTTGATCACGAGTTCCTAACCAGGTGGGATCAAGACTGCGCTTCCATTGATCAGCCCCCTACAAACAACACCCAGAGTTCCCCAATATACAAATTGAAAACAAAATTCCCCTTTCTTTCTCCCATCTACTTTCCCTTTCCATTTACTTAGTCATTTTTCTGAATATGTCTCATGCTTTTATATCACGAGTCTGACCGACCACTTCCCCATTCCATACTTAGCCACTTTTTCAATCACCGGTTCTCGGTCAAGCATGCTCAACATTGCACTTCCATTGTTCTGCGACCTATAAAAAACACCCAGAGTTCCACAATATACAAATTGACTATCGAATTCCGCCATCATGCCTTGTTCCATGTTACACATTTTGCATTCAAAAGTTCAGAGACATACAATTTGACCATCTTGCCCTCACGTCTCCTGAGTATAACTTGTGACCCTATTTTGAAGCCCAACTAACAACTTTCCATATTTGACAATTTCTTGGAATCTCTTTCGCAGGTCATCAGGTTGGAGGGTTCACAAAATATCCAATCCTTAATCTCTCTTCACCTTCTCCACCACCTTCTCACTTCTTTATAAATATGCAATTATTAAGATTTAATGCTAACATCTCATCATGGAGGAACCATAAAGATTGTCATTAATGAGTGAAAGGCTCAAGGAGATCTCCCATTAATACGAATTAAACTAAGATTTGTGGAGGGTTATATTATCCCTTCCGAGTATTCATTTCAAACATCATGGAATCTATTTTGCATGTCGTTGGGTTGGCAGCTTCACGAAATATCCAATCCTTAATCTCTCTTCATCATCCCCGCCACCTTCTCACTTCTTTCGAAGTATGCAATTAATAATCTTTAATGGTAAAATCTCATTATGCAGGAACCGTATAAATCGTCATTAATCAACGAAAGGATCGAGGAGATATCCCATTGATATTCATTATACTAATATTTTGCGGAGGGTTATATTATCCCTTTCGAGTGTTCATTTCAAACATCATCTAGAGAAAACAAACGTTCTCGTCAACTTATGGCAGTAACTCAACAATAGTTCTGTTGCGATATAGTAAACACCTTCGAGCATAATGACCAAAAATTCTAGTGGTCCAGGGCATATTCTTACTACTCATCCCCTTTCACCTAGAAAGAAATAAGGAGATGGTCCCTTGGTGCATCAAGAGATATATTTCAAGCCAAAGAATTCCAAGGCAACCCGTCCCTGCATTTATTTGTTTTATAACCCTATAAATGTGTATATCCTACCCCTGCGTTTATTGTTTTTGTAACCCTATAAATGTGTATATCCTGTATTCACTCTGTATATCCATCGCCTACTCCAAATTTCAAGGATTTTGTAGAAAAGAACGAAAGAATGGACAAAGAAGAGGTTGATGCAGTCGATTTCAAGTTGGAAGAAGATGATCTGATGGACGATGATACAAAGGTGAATTATGTAAATGTGGATGTTTTTCTCACTCCTGCACCCAAATTTAAATCCACCATAATGGGGGGCACTTCCCATCTTGGCGATGGTGGCCCTAAAAATACAAAAGGAAGGGATTTCAGAGAAGAAACTAACATTGAACGCAATATCCGCTTTACAACATGAGATTTTGAGTCTCTCAACTGAGATGGTGGTCCTCGCCCTTAGAGATGTATCCTTTACTTTCATTTTTAGGGTTTTTTATTAGGGTTTGGATCTTTTCATGGTGCAGGATTTGTCCCTAAAGTAATTGACTGTAAGGATATGCTCTCTTGGTGCGTCGAGAGATATATTTCAAGCCAAATAATTATTCAATTGTGAGACCAATCTCATGTAATGTGGATATACAATTAACATCTGAGGGGGTGAGGACCAGAACTCCCAGTGGTCCAAGGCATATTATTACTAATCATCCCCCTCCTCGCATAACAAAGTAATTTGGACCTCTGGAATTTCTCGTGCAGGATGTGTCCCTGAAGTCTTTGACTATAAGGAGGTGGTATATTGGTGCGTCGAGAGATATATTTCAAGCCAAAGAATTATTCCACTACGGGACCACTCTCTTGTTTCTTTGTCACCTCAGGTCTTCCGCAAGATGTTGAGATTGTTGAATCCAAAATTGACCTTCAGAGAAGAAGACTTCAAGGAGTTCCTAAAAAAGCATGACAATTAGTTTTGTATGCATGTTCAAGAGCTTGTTGATTCCTTCTACATGTTGTTGCACTAGATGAACACATAATTGTATGAATGTTTTTTTTTTGTAACTCCTCTACTTGTATTTATGACAAGTATGTTCAATGCTTCGGTGCAAAGAACTCAGTCCAATGTCTATGGATAAATATATATTACCCACTATTTTTCATATATATTTACTATTAAAAAATTTCCTTGGAATCTTGGTTGGGGATTCTTAGTTTGATTTAACACCTCTTCTCGTTTGCATGGTTCGATAGTCTCGTAGTTTTAAATATTGTATTGACTCAAGTAATTTGATCAAATATTAAGCATTTTACAATTATATGACAATGCATTGTGTCGATCACATGAGGCTTCTACGGAAACATAAATGAATTTCACACACAGTTTCAAACCAACATTCAATTCCATTTGTAATGTAGATAGAACATAGCAACACTAATTCACGATGCAGGAGTTGGGGCCCCTCCCAAGAGGTTTCGTTCTCATATCAACCTTATTGAGCAAACAATATATTATTTCCCTCTTTCTTCCTTGATTTCTTCACTCGAAAAGGAAACATTCTATTGGTTGTCCATCTCTTGGCCTCTATTTGAGCACTTTTACTTTATTAATGGAATTAACAAATTTCTTCTTCGCAAATATTTTGAAAAAAAATGATATATGCTAGCTGAAGTCAAATGGGGCTATGAAATCAACCACAATATTAAAATTCAAGTTCATCATTGTTATACTTAGGGTCAAGTTGACAGTACAATAAGTTTATTTCAACAACCCTCCATTGATTTATCTGTAGCGTTTTGATGCTTCTCTTATGAAAACACATCATGGAAAGTATAACTATGAATCACTTTTTCTATTATTTGATTGAAGAGCCTGTAGAGTTGTCTAAATGACTTCATAGTTATTGTTTATCCTAAATTCTGCACCTGAGTGTTAAAGGGCAGAGCCAGGCCACCAGAAATTTGGAATGGTCATTCTTTTGAATTTGTTGGTGAGTTAGAGGGTTGTTTCACCAAGAAAAAAGCATGGTCAAATTGGAAAAATGATATGGATGAGGGTTCTCCTTGGATGGTAGAAGAGTAATGAAAGACAAGTGAAATAATAGAGGGAAAAATAGAGGGAAACAACAAACCATTCAATGAATAATCAGTTGCAAGAAGTTTAATACATAAAATAAAATTTCAAGGCATTAAACAATGTATCAAAAACACAATTACTCCCACAGGTTGCAATGAAAACAAATCTTCATCAAAGCATTAGTTGATGCACCCGAGTCGCCTGAAATTACCAATAGCCCAATCTACCAAATCAACCACCCTATTATCGGATCAATAAAGATGAATATTATGGGATAAGAGAATTTTTTTGTGTGAGAATTGAATTGGAAAAAATGTTACTTATTCTAGTTTTTTTAAGGCCTTATCACAGTAAGAATGAAAAATTATTCTAACCCACTGTTATCTACAAAAGAAAAACATCAATAGCTTCTGTAAATCAGCTATAAATAGTTATAGCCAAAAATCAAGTTATATTTTATATTTGCATTTGCTCACACCCTTTTTGATGATACAACCACAATACAAAACAAGTATTTGGATAAAATATTGGACTAGAAAATGATGATTTTGCAACAATGGGGCTTATTTGAGAATAATTCCCTCTTCCAAAAATTTCCCTCCCCTTTTCTATTTTCCCTCTTCTATACTTAACCGAATTCCCCTTTCTTTTTCCTCTCTACTTTCTCTTTTTGTTTACTTAGTCATTTTTCCAAAACTGTCTAAGTGCGCGGGTTGGCGGACTCACGGCTTCACATTTCCACTCATGATTTTATATCATGACTTATACTAACCGCTTTCCCATTCCATACTTCTCCACTTTTTCGATCGTGAATTCTCGAGCAAGTGGGATCTATATTTCACTTCCATTTTTCTATGACCCACAAACAACCCCTGGAGTTTCTCGATATACAAATTGACCTCCAAACTCCCCCATCATGCCCTCTTCCGTGTTACACATTTTGCACTCAAAATTTCTAAGACATACAATTTGACCGTCGGGCCCTCACGTCTCCTAAGGATCCCTTGTCACCCTATTTTGAAGCCCGTCAAACTACTTTCCATACTTGGCCATTTCTTGGAATCTCTTTCGTAGATCGTCAGGTTGTTGGGTTAAAAAAATATCCAATTCCTATTAGTTGTTCCCTGTGCCCTCCACGTTCGCACTTCTTTCCAAGTATGAAATTAGTAAGATTTAACACTAACAACTCATCATGCACCAACCATAAATATTGTCATTAATGAGCTAAAGGCTCGAGGAGATAGTCACACTGAATATCCCTACACAACTTGTCCAGAAACATTAAGAAAAGATCTTGCCAAGTAATGGGATATCCATTACAAATTTCAAAATATTAGAGAAAAGGAGTCTAACCGACCGTTTCCCTAATCCATACTTAGGCACTTTTTCGATTACATGTTCTCAGACAAGTGGGCTCAAGATTGCGCTTCCATTTTTCCAAGACCTACAAACAACACCTGGAGTTCTACAATATACAAATTGACCGTTGGATTGCCCCATCATGCCCTCTTCCTTGTTACACATTTTGCACTCAAAAGTTTTGATACATACAATTTGATCGTCGGGCCCTTACCTATCCTAATTATCCCTTGTGACCTTATTTCGAAGCCCGACCGACCTCTTTTCATACTTAGCCATTCCTTAATCACTCTTACCCATCCCCACCTCCTTCACACTTATTTCTAAATATCCAATTAGTAAGATTTAATTCTAACATCTCATCATGCAAGAACCATAAAGATTTTCATTAATGAGCGAAAGTATTGAGGATATATCCCATTAATACGCATTAAACCAAGATTTGTGGAGGGTTGTATTATCCCTTCCGAGTGTTCATTTCAAACATCATGGAATGTTTTTCACAGGTTGTCAGGTTGGCAGGTTCATGAAATATGCAATCCTTAATTGATATGTGTCGTCCCCTCTACCTTCGCACTTCTTTCTAAGTATGCAATTAGTAAGCTTTAATTCTAACAACTCATTGTGCATGAACCATAGAGATTGTCATTAATGAGAGAAAGGCTCGAGGAGATATCCCATTCACACGCATTAGACTAGGTTTTGTGAAGGGTTATATTATCCCTTATGAGTGTTTATTTCAAACATCTTCTAGAGAAAATGAATGTTCTCGTCAACTTATGGAAACAACTTGACAACAATTGTGTGGAGATATAGTGAACATATTCGGGTGTGAGGAAAAAAAATTCCAATGGTCTAGGGCATATTCTTACTACTCATCCCCTTCCTCACAGAACAAAGTAATTTGGACCTCTGGAATTGCTCATGTAAGTTGTGTCCCTGAAGTCTTTGATTGTAAGGAGGTGCTCTCTTGGTGTGCCAAGAGAAATATTTCAAGCCAAATAATTATTCCACTGTGGGACCACTCTCGTATTTCTTTTTCACCTCAGGTATTCCACAAGATGTTGAGATTGTTGGAGCCAACATTGACCTTCAGAGGAGAATACTACAAGGAGTTCCTAAAAAATCATGAAAATGGGTTAGACCTCTTACCCGAGTTCCTGGAAGACCCGACGATAGTTCCAGAATATATCACAAGGTTGTAGGTTAGTTCATTTAGAAATCCATTCCAAAAATTTTGCTAGTTGTTTACGAGAATAATAGGACATGAATCCACAACAAGGATTTCCTGCATGACTCTTTATATTTTGTATTTCACGGTCAAGAAACAAACCATTTTTTATTGGGGGAAGTTGATTTCCATTGATACATGTTCCCAATTCTCATGATTCAAATAAGAGAACACATTTTATATTTCATACTACTTGGTTTTCGTGATAGCGCATTACTGTCCATTTCCAAAATTGTCTGTGTCAAAGGAGGTAAACTGTGAATTTTACCCAATAACCTTATGGTACCAGGCCTTATGGAGGCACAAGGCCTCCCATTGTTTTTGTTATGTTTTTAATGAATTTGACTCAGTTTTAAAATATGTATTGTTAGGAAAGGATTCTCCCCGGATGTCTAAACAGGAAACCAAGTT
Organism: Picea sitchensis; assembly: GCA_010110895.2. Classification (NCBI taxonomy): domain Eukaryota; kingdom Viridiplantae; phylum Streptophyta; class Pinopsida; order Pinales; family Pinaceae; genus Picea; species Picea sitchensis. The sequence goes on along the minus strand of SNQJ01S0039521.1, from coordinate 57,647 downwards.
TTTGGATAGGAAGGGGACACTTGAACAAATGGATAATTATAGTTTAATAATGATTTTTGGATCCAAGGAAAATCCTACATTGCTTCCATGTCACATTACGTACATAATATTTGTTACAAAAATAGCAAGGTGATACAACTATTGGTTGCATTTGTTCCATGAGAAGAGAAAAAAGTAGTTCAATCCTCTACCTTGGAAAGTCAGAGACTTTGTGTTCAGGAACGTCAATAAGATTGATGAATTCGTAGGCCAATTCAGCAACTTGAACCTCATATATGCTGAAAGTCTGAGAGGGTTCGACCCTAATGGTATTTTTTTATAACATTTACTAGTAGTTGTCTTCGACAATTATTTTATCCATACACTCCTGAATGAAGACAAACAAAATGATGAGAACACTCTTTCTCCTGACACTGGAAACCTAGAGACATTGAAAATCACCGATGAAATGTACAAACAAAAGGGAAAATGTCCTGGTGAGAAGAGTGTCCAATCCCCAGGTGCCACACCCAAGAGTGCACATCCCAGAGAATCACTCCAATGGCCCACCCGAGTAATAAAGAAACCCATAGTTATTCAAATGGAGGAGGAGATAAGAACCCTCCTATGGGTAAAATTTATAGTTCTCACAAGCTTCCCATGAGGAAGAAGAGAAAAAATGTTGTGGAAGAAGCGAAATAACCCAAAACTGAAAGTGAAGACATGGAACTTGAGACTAGTCTGGATAACGTATTCTGCAACATTGATGAGCTTGGGGATGTGATCCACCATAATCCCCTAATGGAAATATATTAGACCGAGATTTTTGAAGAAGATGAGTCCTTCGTATTCCAGAGAGTTGTTTTTTATAGTGAATCTAAAAATTTAATTATTGAAAAGAGAGATGTAAGAAATAAGAAAGGGAAATCACGTTTAGAGATTAACCTTAAGAACATGCAATCATCCCAAATCTCTTGAATTCATCGAGAAACTAGAGATGATCTTGATGATTCCATTGGAGGCTTCGAGGTAGACTATGCCAGACTGAAGGACTGAATCAAGGAATTGTAGGAAGCTTTGATTCATATCGCATTGCTTGTCAGTCCTTTAGCAATAACCATGCTTGCCACCCCTGCAACCAAGTTAAAAGGATCCTTCAACCTCCTGACATAGTGTAGAGGCTATGTGGAGAAGAATATCAAGAAAAAATGGAGCTAATTACTCAAGCCTCGAAAACATCAAAAAGTATAACTTCCTTTGGAATGAAGGCACATACCTTGCAGGAATATTTGTAGGAAGATTTAAAAATGAAGAAAGTTTCTATCTAGACACGGTCGCCCCTTTTGGCATCAATGTCACCAACATGACAAAAATGAGAATAAGAGAATAAGACCTCCCCTCCCCAAATCAGATCAAACAATTAAATGCATGTTGGAAACATAAAGTTAAGAACCTACATCTCATTGTCCTATCATGTGAACAAGCCGTATCAAAGAAAGATGATGCAACACCCCTACCTCAACAGGTTTTTCTTGACCTCCCGGTCTAAGGATCATTATTAATCTCCCTTTGAGTCGAAATGACTCTTTGATTCCCAACTGGAATCTTAACACTTGTAACCACAGGTCCTTCTTAGGAGTTATCCTTGCGCGAGCAAGCACTAGGCACAAACTCTTACCCACGTGACCATTGGCACGACCACATACTCAACCCGAAAAGGTATTTCAGATTTCGTGACTTCACGATTTATGATGCGAGTCCCTCTTACTTCTTCGACCACCGAAAACCCAAAAAGGTCTAACAGTTCTTTACCTCCTCCCTTAAATTCTCCTGATGTGACCCTCTATCATAACCTGGGCCCCAACTTCTGAGCGCGTCGAGATTTTGCGATTCAGGAGTTCATGATGCAACGCTCCTCCTTTTCCCCAAAGCCCGAACTCACGACTTATTTTCTACGGATTGAGAGTCCAAATCCTTCTATGATCTGACAGCCTAGATCCTATTGGGATTTCGCGAATCATAATTTCATGACTCTTGACTCCAAGTCACAACTCTCTCCACACTTTCAAATTCTGAAATGCCGAAATTCCAAGCACTAGATCAACAACTCTCATTGATCCAGATCTGACGACTATTCTCCCTTCTGAGCTTACAAATACTTAAGGACTCTCTCCTTAACCCTTCTGCTGATTTGCGATATCCAATGGTCCACGGAAAATTAATACTTCTCCCTCTGAGAAACTTCAACCGTCCATTCAATTTCTTGATAACTCCTGGCCAAATAGCTTGGCATCTTTTCTCCTGAGCTTGATTCTCTGCAAGGTGATTTCAAACCCCATCCTTCCTTCAAACTCTTCAAAGTCTATATCCCTCCTGATCTTAGTTCTTATTAAAAATCAAGGGTTCTAGGGAATCCTACACGCACTCCTTGCGGCCTTCATGATAATCATTGATTATCTGGTATCTTCCTCTTCTGCACACTCCCTGCAATAGAAAATCCTTCAACCACTCGCTTGGGTTGGAAAAGTATAAGACTTAAACTTGCCTGCACACTCCTTGCATGGCTCTGTACTATAATCTCACTTCTACTCGTATGAGAAAAACGGTATCTCTCCTAATCTTTTCAGAGACAAAACTCATAATCTCGTCAACGCACTCCTTACGTAATTTTACTGCACTCTTTGCAGGAATTCTCAGGATGAGAAACAATTGAAACTCATTCTCTCCCTCTCACTGACTTCATACATTCAACATTAAATAATACACATAAGCATTGAAACAAATTCATAACAGAGAATATAAGAAAACTGTAAACATACCATTCAATAGATGCAAACAGTAATCACCACAACACCATGAAATTGAATCAAAGAATCTTATATTAACTCAATTTCTCATGTACATGGTTTAATATCAACAACTATCTTCTTATACAACTTATACAGTCTATCTCCTGCTCTGTCTTCCTATTCTCTTGCTCTACAACTCTCTATATTACAATGAGAATAATGATACAATAAAATACATGTGAGGGAGCTTTCTAGAGTTTTCCCTCTACAACTCAAGTTATCTAATTGAATTAAAGACTAGAACTAATTTACATTTATGACATTAAATTCCTCCAACCAAAAGATGGGAGAGAACGCTCAAGATTTGTGTTACAATCCCCAAAACATTTAAGAACAATACATCTCTTTAGATATTACATTAATGCTCCTCTTTTTGAAATTTGAATGTCTTCAAAATGCACACTGGTGCATATCTAGTTGTCCTCCACTTCCATGTGCTTGCTTTGCTGACAATGCTCCTGCATCAAAAGAATAATTATTAAGAAAGTTGACTGAAATAGACTTAGCTAGAAGTACCAACGAGGTCCAAGACCCCAAATTAATCCTCAAATCCTTGTCCTTAACCAAACAATCCTTTGATGAACAAGTTGATATTTTTAAGGGGTTGTCTTTAGAAATGTTTTACGACATCCTTGAATATGATGAAGATGACATGGACAACTGACTAGTGGACTATTCGGTACAAAACAAAGAAATTGAATAGGCTTTGCGTAATCTTTCTATCAATCTAAGGGAATTAGAAAGAGATATTTTCAACATAAAATTCGGCATGAGATCAACGTGTCCCCTATGAGAATCTACATTGAAGAATGGCTCCAAAGGGAAATCGACAAGCTCACCGATGAAGGGAAACAAGCGGTTGGAATGATTCCAGTAACCATCAATGAGAGCTATAATTGTGCATCAACAAGAAAATAGAAAAGAGGGAGAGAGATACCATCATAGTAAGTCTATACTGATCACATCCTGTTTTCTTTATCAATTCAGTTATTCCACCTCTTTAAATATAAATGTCTAACCAAAGACTGATAACTTCCAATTTCTTCTTTTCAGGTTTTGCTCTCTACCATCGCACACTTCTTCTTTTTATAGTCCTATTTCTTGTACTTATTTATTTTATGGTTTGCGGGAGCCTCAATCCCATTCTATATGACAAACACATTTAAATTTCAAGGAATATGTAACAGACATTATTATTTTTTGAGAAATTTCGAAGTAAACTACTTCGGGAACAAACTCGATGGTGCTTTGTAACCCTATTTTTAGAATGCAAAACTAGTTCTCTTTATGCATGTCGGTCATCTTATTTTATTTTTATGTGCTCAATTTTTTTTATCTTGAACTATGTTAGATGTCAGGAAATTGTGTTTATTTAATTTGAATGTTTAATGTGTGTGATTCTTGGTCCTATTTTCCATGAACCTTTATTTCAAAAAACTAAAAAAACATTTTCTATTGTTTTGTATTGCTTTAAGTAATTACGACGAACTTTTTCTAAGTCCCACATTTGAAATATACAGGCCCCAGGAAAAACTTAAAGAGGAGTACCAGATATATAAAAACACAATAGGATTGACATCCTCGTTAGGTTGTCGTTTTGGTCTTAACAAATTCAAGGGTTAACAAACTTGTAAATACACCTGCAAGAATATCCGCAGAAATAAAAACCTTCAAAATTTTGTATCATTGCAAAAAAAACAACAACTGGATAGACATGTTACAAACATATTAGTTGGTACTATATTAAACTGTCATAGGCATCTTACAAATATTTCAATTGGATAGGAATGTTACAAATATGTCCTCTTCCTCGAGAGAAATTGCAGATCAACCTCTACAAATTGGGCTTGCTGCTCACGGACAAAATTTCCAGGAAAAGGGAATATTCCTCTATCTCGACACCTTATTTTCACACAGTTTAAATTAACTTCAATGAGATGAAAGCTCATGAAAATAAGTTAAGTTTGTGTTAATATATAGAATTGACTAGCAAACACATAGGTCACACAAGAAGATCAAAGAATCTTCGACACTGAACACATTTTCAATATATATATATATATATATATATATTCCACCACTGTAAATGTGTTGAACTGCACATAATAGATCTAGCTAAACAATGGTACACACATTTGCAGAGAGAATTGGAAAAAGAAGAAGAAGGAGAGAAGGAATGGAAAGAATTCTCATTAACCGTTATGAATAATGAATAATTTACACATGATATACTCTGTATAACTCAA
>SNQJ01S0039521.1:41842-52563 GCA_010110895.2 Picea sitchensis | reverse complement strand
AAAAAAAAAAAGAACTACAGTTGCTAGGCAATTGTGTCCTTCACTCCAAGACGACCTCGCAGAGAATGGAATTTCTGCTCAGTGAAGGTCTTGGTGAAAATGTATGTCGTCTATTCTACTGAAGGACATAACTGTAAGTCGATGATCCCCTCGTGTACGAAGTCCCAGATGTAGTTCATGTGGATCTCGATGTGCCTCGTCTGCTACCTCTGAACTGGATCTCTGCAGAACTTCAGAGTGCTCTGGTTGTCACACCAGATGATGATCGACCGATGAAAGTGAATGCCAAACTTAGTGAGAAAATGGTGTAGCCACATAGCCTGAATGGTTATGTTAACTACCCCTCTGTACTCTACCTCGGCTAAAGATAGAGCAATGGAAGCTTGTGTCTTGCTCGACCAACATATAGGCCCGGAACCAAGACTGAGTGAGTAACCAGATGTGGACTTGCGATCAATGCTATTTCCAGCCCAATTAGAATTAGTAAACCCAATGAGATCTAATGTAGAGTCTATTTCATAATGAATCCTCAAGGTGATGGTGCCCTGTACATTTTGAATGATACACTTTGCATCTTTCCAATGTAGCTCATGCGACTCCTGCATGAACCTGGAAACTGCGCCAACTGCATATGAGAGGTCTGGTTTGGAGTGTGTGAGATACAACAAGATCCCCACTAGCTATATGTATAGTGTTATATCAACCAGTGGAGTCTCCCCACCATCCTCAAGTTTGACTCTTGATAGGAAAGGAGGCGGAGCAGACTTGTAGTCTGTCATTTGAAATCTCTCAAGGAGATCTCGTGCATACTTGGCTTGAGACAGTTTGATGCCTGATGCATCCTAACTGATCTCAAGTCCAAGGAAGAAGTGTAGCAGACCCATGTCTGTCATCAAAATCTAGTCATGAAGAATCCTCTTGACTGCAACAATCGCTAAAGTCGAGCAACTGGTGATCAACAAATCATCGACATACAGAACTAAAAGTAGAAGTGAATCAGTCGTCCTAAGCATGTATACATTCGGGTTTGATTTAAAACATACAAATTTATATGAAAATAGGTAGGAGTCCATCTTGGCATACCATGCCCTTGGAGCCTGCTTGAGGCCATAAAGAAACTTCTTTAGTCGATAGACCAAAGATGAGTCCTGCATGAATCCAGTGGGCTACTCCATGTAGATCTCCTCAGAGAGATCTTCGTGAAGAAATGCATTCTTCACATCCATCTGATGGACTTACCATCTCTTGGCTGTCGCAATGGCAAGTGCCAATCGTATGGAATCCATATTCACTACTAGAGAAAAGGTCTCATCATAGTAAATACCATGAACCTGCTGAAATCCTTTGGCGAGAAGCCTAGCTTTGTATCTACTAATCTATCCATCCATTGCACTCTTTGTCCTATAGACCCATCTACATCTGACAAGTTTCCTCCCAGAAGAAAGGGGAACCAGATCCCAAGTCTGGTTCTTGAGGAGGGAGTTTCACTCCTCCTGCATGGCATATTCCCAAAAGGGATTTCCAGCAGCCTCTCCATAAGACTGTGGATATGAAGACTGAACCAAGAAAAGATGCCTAGAAGGAAATGGTTTAGTGGTAGTGAGTGCAATAGGAGGCTCCTCGAAATCATATGGATTCCTCCTAGTATCGGCTGGATCACCAACGAGATCTCTTGCATCCTAAAGAGTAGTCTGTGCCCACTTGGGCCTCTTCTCTGGCTCTGTAAATGCATATGGATGCTATGACTTTGCATCCGACTATATTGACTCTGACTCTGAATCTGAATCATCTGAGTCCTCTGAATCAAAACTCTCATCTGAAGAAGATTCGACATGTGCATGCTCATCATCTTGGACAGGTGGAAGAGTGAAGGTGTCTGCATGTGGCTGCTGAGGTACATGTGAGACACTACGCTCAATGATGAGCCAGTACGAGGAGAGATCAATAAGCTGATATCCCTTCACATCGTCATGGTATCCAACAAAAATGCACTCAGTTCTCTGTGGATCAAGTGCCTTCCTTTTTTCAGAGGGAATGTGGGCCCATGCATGAGAACCAAAAATGCGAAAGTGGGTCACTTCCGGTTTGAGGCTGCTCCAAGCCTCGTAGGGGGGCTTATCCTTGACAGATCTATTAGGAGATTTGTTTTTGATGTATGCTACACAGTTAAGTGCTTCGGACCATAGTCTCTATGGTAGTGACTTTGCATGCAACATGCAAGATGCCATCTCCTTTAGAGATATGTTTTTCCACTCAGCAACTCCATTTTGTTGCGGAGTGTAGGGAACTGTATGTTGCAACTAAATCCCTACCTCATGGAAATGATTATGAATCTCATGATTCACATAATCTCCCCAATTATCAGTTCGGATTACTTTGATCTTCTTTCTGGACTGTGTCTCAACCAAAGCTTTGAAATCTTTGAGGTGTTGAAAGACCTCAGATTTTTTCCTGAGAAAGTAGATCCAAGTAAAACATGAGAAATCATCAACAAAAATGAGAACAAACCTCGCTTTCCTAATCGATGGATGTAGAAAAGAACCCATGAGGTCACTGTGGATCATATCTAAAGGTGTCGAAGCTCATTGAGACTTTCGTTTGACGAATTTCTCTTAAGGGTGTTTTCTGAGAACACATCCCTCACATACTCCCTTGGAAAAATGGATGTCTAGCATACCATCAACCAATCTGTGCTTGCTAAGTTGTTGCATGTATATGAAATTTGAATGTCCAAACCTTTCGTGCCATATCCTACTACTTTCATCAGCATGAGTAAGCAGTAAAGAAGAATCAGGTTCAATGAATTTAGAAAATGTATAAAGTCTAGACTGATGATTTACCTCACCGGTAGCAACCCTGGAATTGGTTTGCATGTCGTATATGTCCACGGAATTTGGTGTGAATGAGGATTTCTTTCCGGTGCTGGAATTCGTCATTTGATACATGGAGAGAAGGTTGACAAAAATATTGGGAACATGCAACACGTTCTCGAAGCTTCCATTGGTGAGTTCAATCCTTCCTCTGTCGGTGACTTCGAAAAAAGAGTTGTCCCCCATCAGAATAGGAGGACATTTGCATGCATCCAAAGAAGAATAGACTGCTTCTGAGGCATCCATGTGATGTGATTCTCCTGATTCTACGATCCAAGCATCAAGAGAGGAGTTGATTGCAATCAAGGCATGACTAGAATTGCCTTTCTTGGAATTTAGATGTTCTGGTTTCTTCTTCTTTGCACCCTCGGGGATGCGATCTCCAAGGTTGTTTTTCTAAAGTATTTGAGACATCAGATCTTTTTTTTTTTGCATGCATGCAGATTCCGAATGGAATCCTTTGTGACAATATGTGCATTTCTCTCCTTTTCTTCCCTTTTCTCCTTTGGATCCGGAGGCATCAATGAAGGGTTTTGAGTACCCTTCCTTCTTCATATGTGCATGATATTTCCACTTATCTTTATCTTTAGATTTATGATATTTTTGGCTGCCATCATGCACAGTGAGTGCATGCCCCCTTGGGCCTTTGATTGTGCCCATGTTGATGAGCTTGGTTTGCTCTTGTGTCAGGGATTCAATAAGGTCCTCAAGAGAAGGCATCTTCCAGGTGGCTCCAGAGGTGAATCTGACAGATTGGAATGTGGATACGAATATAGAGAATTCAGGTCAAATATTGGACAGAATGGTGAGAACCATTTGTTTCTCCTCCTTCGATTTATCAACCCCACAAGCTTTGAGTTGAGATAGTAAATCCTTGAATTTTGTAAAGAAACCTTGGATATTCTCGAATATTTTTGGATCCAATGTGAGCAGATCCACCTCCAACATGTGTCCCCTCATCTCATCTTGTTTTCCAAAGAGCCCTTCCAATATGTTCCAAGCTTCATTGGGAGTCTTACAGGAAGATATATGAAAAAGGAGATCTGGAGAAATAAGACTGCAAATTGTTCCGAGTGCGTCATCCATGAGATTTAAGTACTTGTATTTTCTATGTCTGATGTTGACTTTGTATCTATATTCATGGTTAATATATACAACCCCCTAGATTGGAGATGTATGGCTATTGTCTCCTTCCATGCAAAATAGTTGTAAGGTGTAAGAATGAATTCTTTTCGGAATTCCATCTTTTCGTTGTCTTCGATCTTTTGTACCTGCAAAACTTTTTGGTGTAGATTTTGCTTAGCAGACCGTCGGTTGTGATACCATGTAAATGTGATGACCTGCAGATAATAGATCTAGATAAACTATGATACACACATTTGCAGAGAGAATTGGAAAAAGAGGAAGAAGGAGAGAAAGAATGGAAATAATTCTCATTAACTGTTATGAATAATGAATAATTTACACATGATAAACTATGTATAACTCAATGAGTTTGAATTGAGGTGAAACAAGTCACCATAGTGGTGGTATAGAGTGATCTAGACACACACCATAAGTTACGGGAGTGAACTGCTACCTATTCTAGTCTCTGAGGCAGTTACGGGAGTGAACTACCACCTAGTTGAGTTAACTAGTCAACTAGTCTTCAGTTAACTGATTGAACATAAAGTAGTGAGGAGTTAACTCAAGGAATCAAGGCTAATGTGCCACTTTGATGATTATACCAAGGCAAGGTCTTATTAGCATGGTTATGATCCCAATGTTGCATGGTGATGATCCCAATGCAACATCTAAACTCAACTCAACTAGTCAAACTGAAGTGTGAACTGAAAGAGAATATTCTCTAGGTGGAATATTCTCTCCTAAAATATAGGAGACTAGGTAATGACTAATTATGACTAATAAACAAATAAAAAGCTTAGGAAAAATAAATCCTAGGTGTGTGTGAAGTAACTCCAACAACCACATATAACTTTATTTATCCTAACAGATATAGATACAGACAAGCCAGATGATCTACTTAATAGAATGAAATGGATTTTGCTTACTTTGTCCATGGGAAAAATTAATGAATTGACTATGAGAATTGAATTTAACTCTAAATATTGGGATGAAAGTCAGTTGGAAGTATACAAAGATCACTATAAATGAATTTCATAAATACATTAAACAGATAAAACCTACAACTTAGGAACGGAAATTTCCAACATGGCAATTCAGACTTCAACAATATATCAAGTTACAGGCGATGGCGATATTTGTGATTTTTAGTAGCTATCTGTTGCACTACTTGTAATAGGAAAAATTACAAAATCGTATTAAGAAAATAAAAGCAATATGGATTATGCAAAACACGATATAATTAGAATGAGAATACTTTCAAAAACTAAATGTTTTCAATGCCAAAATTTCTCTAAGATATTAACGCTAAGGCGCCTTCTCTTTCCGAAATGAATGTGACCCATCAATCAATTTCCACTATGCCATCTAGGAAACCCTAGCACTTTAGCGTCCTTTCTAAAGTTTTACCGACCAACCAATTTTAGAACTCCCTAGGCAATATTTAGCGATGGAACAAATTTCTCACAAAGTGACTTTCTCCCTAATTACTTATTGACCCGATATTAATATAATATTATCATTAACTAATTCAGGAATTCAGGAATCTGGCTCTTTAGGGCTTTGGGCTTCGGGGTAGCTGTGTTTTTTCTAGAAGGAAAAATCCTAGAGTGACATTCTCCTAGAGTCATGTAGCATCCTGACGTATTATGGTTGACGTGTCGCAGAGTGCCACATGTCCTTTTCTACATGGATACCACATGTCTTTCATGTTGCTTGCCACATGTCAGCAACAATTTCCATGTGTCTTTGGTACTTCAGGCTTCACATTCTCCCATGGCCCCTCCATACCTGTGCATTTATTCCCATTCCAAGCCGGCAGGGACTATGCTGCCATACAACACTTGTTATTATTATTATCATTGTAATTTTTTTAATAATTATAATATTTCATTACGATTATTATTTTAAATTTTATAATATAATAATTATGATTATAATAAGTATTATAATAATTATAATTAATTATATTAGATTTGATAATTTAATTATTATATTAAAATTTATAACAATATTGATATTCTATTGTTATTGGTTTGTTTGAATTTGATATTATATAATTTAGGTACATTATATCCAAGATGTGTCATATAGTTTAGGGTTGTATATATTAGTTTTTATTAATTTTTTCTTTTATTTATTATTTTTCTTTTATCACTATTCCTTTCTTGATGTTTTATAATAAGGTTTATAATATAATAATTAAATGATTAGTTTTCTAGGGTTTTTTGTTTCTCTGACAAACACATGATGACTGTTGTAGATTTTCCTAGAAATTCTAATAACTACTCCCATCATAAAACCTCAAAAAACTACTTTGTAATTATCAACTCACAAATATCATTTAAACTCACATACAAACCATTCTTATAATTGTCATATCATTGCATATCATAGAGATCCATGGCTCATGCTTGCACCTATTGCAAAAGTTCATCCACATCCTCCCATCATGAATTGGTTGAATTTTTTGGACATGCTTGCTAAAATGTGTTTCTTCGTAGGTTATTCCTCATCATCTTGTCCACTAGATAATATGTCCAACCCTCCAATCCTTTGTCTCATCTCATCCTCTAAGTAAAAACAAATTTCATCAACTATCATATCTTTAACCACATCTTCACCAAAAGTTTTATATGGTTAGTAAGAAGCATTGTCACAGCATTGGCATAGTGTTCCCTTGTAGGTTGTTGCATATCTTCCAAAATTTGGTTCATGCACCCAACAAAATTTTGCATTGAAATATTATCCATGTTTTCATCATTTTTCTATAGTTCCCTTTCTTTTCTTCAATAAAAACCTATTGAAACCTTATTCAATAATAGTTTCACAAAAACCTTTTCATCCTTTAGATTTTCCAAATTTCATATAAACATAGGCATCCAATTCATCATAATAGTGATTTGGAAAATTCCTATTTGACCTTCTATGCTCACGCACTTGTGTGACACTCTCTTCACCTTCATTGCCACCAATCAACCATTGGTCATATTCTTATCTTCTACACAAAACCAACTTTTAATTTCTTCTTAGCATTGGGAAAGTCCATCCTTTTCACTTTTCACAACGAGCTTTGATACCACCAATAAGGAATATTTTCCTAGTTAACATTTTTTAATTTTTGTCCCAAAGTACCTTTAACACAGATAGATTGTCACCATTGGAGAGTCTCAACAATGACACACACCTCCAAACTATGCCTACATACAAGAACCAACACCCACTTTATTTTCCAAGTTACAATTATGTGCAAGAATTCATCTTAAATAAAACTCTAACATAATGTTTTATTGTTTCAATTTTAAACCAATTATAATCAATAAAACATAGATATAACAAAAACAATAATAAACTAGTACTCAACAAAGTTTTCCTATGGAAAACCCATAGTGAACAATTTCTTAAGAAAAATGTCCAAGTACAATATACTAGTCTTATAAAAATGTTGGGCTCCATCGAAAATGCAGATGATACAAAAACTTAATCCAATTGTTCAATGATTTGGGCACAATCCATCTACACCAATGATGAACCCACTAATGTGCCCAAATTTGTGCATCTAAAACCCCATCTTCATTGAAAATTGACATTATTCGCATCTATCTAGCCAAAATTGAATCAATAATCAAATCCATCCAGAGACCAACTTTCCATAAGTAGACATGTTATATAGGCAATTATGTGTTTAATCCCTTTACTTTGTTCATGTCAAAATGAATTCAAAACTCTTTCACTAGATCTTTCATCATTCCAAATGAAGTGTCAATTTATTATTTATATGTAACAACCCTGTCATTACGACTAAACGTGACACACACAAGTGCGATTTTTTTTTTCAAGTAGGATATAATTGCAACAACGAACAATAGTTAACAGTGCAACCTGACGACAACACAACTCAAATAGATTAGGCAACATACAACAACGGCTCAAGCACTAGCACGACGAGTAGTGGGGCAAAACAGACGTAGATGAAAATATAGCAATGACTACCCGCCCGACACAGTAAGACCACGCCTACAAGCTAACGGAAAACATCCCCAACCCAACGCAATGACCTTGACAACCAAGGCTAGAACCTCAAGGCGTTTGAACCAAAGGTATGAAGGCATAACATCCTAAGAACTAACAACAACTCACAGGCCAAGAACACCCAGACGGAAGGCACAAACCTCATCCAAGTTATCCTTTGCTTCTATACCTTAGGGCGCGCAGTGATCCCCTCATCGAGAATCATGTCATCCATAGGGGATAGACGCGAGTATAACCTTGGCGTGACACATTCTATCTGGACCAAGGAATTTGGATAACTCGGACGTGTTAGGGTCGACTACTGACTAGAAGGCTACACCCATACCCCACGCAACAGGTTGACGGGATGCAAGAAGATGACAACAAGGGAAGAACACAAGCCAATGCACGACTTCAACAACCACCCAACACATAAGTTAATACCAATTTCGACAAATGGTGTGATCTTAGTCTTCACAACCAAGGAGTCTACATGCCAAAATCTTGGCAAGGAAGTGATCTATACAATCTTTTTTTTATTTAGAATTTTTGTTGTGAGTTGTTAAAATTCGCAGTTTTTTGGTATCAGAGCCATAGTTTGCGAGTTGTTAAAATTCACAGTTTTTTCTAGTGAAATAATGATATATAAATATTAACAAATTTACTAATGAAGATAATCTCTACATAGCAGATTCAATACTAAAAGGGTTGCCAAAATTATTCGAACTTTAATGGTATAAGAGATACAAATTGGTAAATTTAAATGTTGAGAATACATCTGTTTTAATTGAAGCTTTGTTGTAGGTTTTCTCTAGTAGTTACATTTCATTCATTCTTTTAAAGAAGATTTTAGCCAAGATCCATATTTGAACATAAAGGGCCTAAGAAACCCCAATGCATCACCAGTGATAATTTGATGAGTACATACGGGTGTTTTTAAGTTGAGGCGAAGATACAACTAGTTAGAGGTTAACACGGGTTTAGAAAGGGGTGGGTTCGTTGAAGCATTGTCAAACTTGATGAGGTGTATAAATAAAAGGGGATAAGAAGGTGGTTTACTAGGGAAAGGAGCTAACTCGCTTACTGACAACCATCGAGAATTAGCAATCGTACAAGGGAAGTCAATTAAATGTTGGGTGAATGCTACTGCCATCTATCAAGCGAGATAGCTGGCGTGTAAGAGATACTCTGATGTAATTTAAATACCCAAGAAATACGACTGTCATAAGGAAGATAAAAAAAGGTAGGTCTATTCCATTCTAAGAATATGCAGACATTGTTCCAGGATGTCTAATAAACGCCGGTTGTCAAGTCTCAACAATCAATTCAGATACAAGACGTAGGAATTCACCAATTATATTTAAATGTAAGTGGAAAATTACGATTTCCCTGGCTTAAGAAAGATATAACAAGGCCCTAATTATTTGAGCGTGTAATAAAGAAGTCAACCATAATTATGAAAGATTCATTGTACACATCCTAAAATCGTGACCAGAACACCACAATCATTGGGCATAAGCTACACCCTTCCCTTCGCATGGCCTGTCCTGTAACCAGGGACATCATGACACTAAAATAAGAAGCAAGAATATAAGGAAATATCGCAATACCATTAACTTAGCAAGTAAAAACGATGACACTAATAGTCACTCGATAAAGGCGAAGTGGCAGACGCACAGTAAGCAAAGTCAAGCAATTTTCTAATGAAAACGACAATCAATCGGGTGATATTGTAGTAGAAATTAAGTGAGGTCTGAGGGGAAAACGTTGAGTACAAGAAGATAAGATCGATCATTGTTGACACTGATTAAAATAGCAGTAAAAATATGTTCTCAATATATAATGAAATCCGTCAAGTTTTGAGTCAAGAAGTAGGAAAAAAAAAAAAAAAACAATGTCTGAATGTTTGATCGCAGTCTCTAGTAAGCAAGGAAAATAAAAGAGTATGTCATACAATCTCTCACTGAAAATAAGAAAGAACTCCTTCGTTGATCATCCACACACAGAAAGGCAGGGCATTTAGATCCATAGGTATATTAACGTTGAAGCAATGACCATAGATCAGGCTCCTGGCCGACTGCTCAGGCATGGACTAATGAGCGATGGACGAAGGAAAACATAAACCACAATCATCACAATAAATAAACCATAGTATGGTCAAGACATGTAGGGATCGATGCCAAGGGAATCAATCAACGACGAACTTATTGCTATGGGGGATTCATTCATCAACTAAATGCTAAGACCATCATTTTCTTTACCCAAGAAAAATACAGAACTAAAAGCATAAGTATTCTAATAATCTATCATGCAAAGTTAAAGGGGGCGTACCATAGCCCAAGTCCTCTGCTCTGAGTTGTTGTCCCGCGAGCTCCATGCCGCTCCCGCTTATCGACTGATGAGACTTCACCGATACCTCCCAGCCAATGCTAGGGGTAATATTCTTCCCCCTTATCCCCCCGAGCCTGAAAGGGGAAACACACACTAAACAAGAGATCAGCTAGCTCCCATCTCACCTCGCAAGGCCGAGCTACCACTCCTCACTGAGTTGGGAATCCCAACTCCCACAAGCTAATTCAATCAAGTAAAAATTTATGCATCATAATGTCATGCATGACAGAAGACATCCCACATCATTCTCCTCCCAAAGCCCCTTTTAAGCAATGAAAATAAATGAGTATGCCATACAATCTCTCACTGCCAATAAATGATTCCAAT
>SNQJ01S0039521.1:0-41461 GCA_010110895.2 Picea sitchensis | reverse complement strand
AATCTATCATGCAAAATTAAAGGGGGTGTACCGTATACCAAGTCACCCACTCTGAGTTGTTGTCTCGCGCGCTCCGTGCCGCTCCCGCTTGTCGACAGATGAGACTTCACCAATACCTCCCAGCCAATGCTAGGGGTACTCTTGTTCCCCCTTAGCCCCCTGAGTCGCAAAGGGGCCACACACACTGAACCAGAGATTAGCTATCTCCCAGCTCGC
Organism: Picea sitchensis; assembly: GCA_010110895.2. Classification (NCBI taxonomy): domain Eukaryota; kingdom Viridiplantae; phylum Streptophyta; class Pinopsida; order Pinales; family Pinaceae; genus Picea; species Picea sitchensis. The sequence continues at coordinate 41,245 of SNQJ01S0039521.1, read as the reverse complement.
CTCGCAAGGCCGAGCTACCACTCCTCATTGTGCTAGGAATCCCAACTCCCACAATCTAAGTTAGTGAAGTAAAAATTTCTGCAGCATAATGTTACGCATGACAGAAGACATCCCACATCATTCTTCTCCCTCCATTATATAGAGTTTCAAAGTCAAAAACTTTCCCAAAGCCCCTTTTAAATTAATTTTCATACACTTAATTCATAATAATCCTCCCTATACATGTGTCACCCATCCCCTTCATTCCTCCAAAAACTAATTCCTTTAATTAATTAATTACTCTTATTTCCCTCACCCACATAGATTCATTCCTAGAATCGCTCCTAGGTGTCCCCAAATTCCCTTACAGGTTTTAATGACTTTCCCCATTATTAATTTACTAGTTCAGTTTAAATTAGAAAGTTCTTAAATGTTGGATACCTTACTAAGTTGGACTATCTTCTTTTTCCTAGTGTTTCCCCTTTCTTTTTGTGTTTCTCGTTTTTTCTTAGCTTCATAATTATTTTAGATTACCCACTTTCCCCTTTTTAATTTAACTCAAAAAAGCATGCGCAAAACTTACCCTTTTTCCCTTTTCTTTTTAATGAATTAAATTTTTAATTAGCATAATAAAGTAAAACAATTATTTCCCCTTTTTAAGTTTTATCCCAAAAGATTTTTATAAATCACTTTAATTGATTACCCCCTCCTTGTCACAAGATTAATGAAGATTACCTTTATTATTTATTATATATATATATATATATATTAAATATATAGATAAAATTTTACCACCAGCATAATTTAGACCACGAATTTATTTTCCTAGGTTGGGCAACATTTTATTAGGGGAGAAGTTTTCAATCTTCCTTAACAGGTTATTTGTCTTAAATCCATCTAGGTTTATCCAATTATTAAATAACGGTGCGACATTCCCTTCGAGACGCACTAGGTGCTCCAAGGGTGCCACTCGCCTCATTTTGTTTCTCTTGTGCAACGTGCCCTTCAGGATGCACCACATGCTCCAAGGGTGCCACTCGCCTCTTTCCATTTTTCTTGCATGATGTGCCTTTCAGTATGCACCACGTGCTCCAAGGGTGCCACTCGCCTCTTAACTGACTTGGTAGACATCAATAACCCCTGGAGTCAACACTTCACCATGTAATCTTGTGGGAGACTAAGGGCCTCTAAGGAATAAGGCTCCTGCCTTATTGCACGCCCCTTAGAATCATCATGAGCGACTGTCGCAGTCTACCCTAACGACATCGTGGGTCCTTTCAAACTAGGTAATTGTTAACCTATAGTTCGAGCCAAGGCGGGAGTGCTAGTAGGCTGTGGCAGGACTGTTGTCCATGCCTCTCCCTCAACATATCTAGTAGTCGAGCGTGACCCCTCTACTCCACATGTGAGTAAGGTCGGAAAGCTATCGTCATCCTATATCATCAATGAATCATGTCAGAAATATATCCATAATCATATCATCTAATAAGATGCACTAATATCACATATAAAACAATGAAACCCCAATAGTTCACTCCCCGACTCGATCCGGAGTCCAAGGGGTTCCATCGATGCCTCTGCATCCTCGAGGTCCAAAATCCTACACACTCTGTAAAACTGAGTCAATAACACTTGTCTATGTCAATGCAGCAAAACAACATGTCAACAACCCATAACGCCTCATAATCAAAATCAAATGTTTAATAGTATAATGATCTGGATCACTTGCAAGAAAGTGTCCTCAATGAATAAGTTTGCTCAATGCGTGCAAGAGCGGCATGTTACATTATGTATTTGGGATTCTCATCAACTCTTTGTGTTGAACTCAAATTTCCCCAAAATATTCAACAAGCATGCTACCTTTGACCCTTATTGTCAAATATTGGGACCATAGTCCTCCATTTTCCTTGGACACTTTTTATAAACACCCAAAACTTTGTTCCATGTTCTCTACTGTTACACATCAACATTACTCGCTTTGATAAGTGTCGCAAATGTCGCATGTTGCTCACAAGTGTCGCAAGTGTCAAGAAAAGCATACTACCATGATGACGACACTAAGGAGACACTTAAAATGCCTCAAACACTTGATTTGAAGGAAGAGGGATGGTTAACTAAAGTCAAGCATCTCTTGCCACCTGAAAGAAGCTTTCAATCTAAAGTTTTAGAAGAGAACGCTCCTCTATATCACCCTTAGGAGCGTTGGCACTCCCGTATAAGGTGCTAGGGAGCGTTATAACACCAAAATGATATTCTGAAGGAGCGCTATAGATATTTAGAGAGTTGGCACCCCACTAAAGCCTACTAGGGAGCGCTATAGCGCTCTGATGGCCTTTTTGAGGGAGCACTGCCTATTCTGGGCAGCAGTTGATCTGTTGAGGAGAATAAGGGGAGGATCTTTCAATCTTGGAAGGCAGTTTCATTCAAATTCCTGGTTCAGCCATGATCTTAGGAGAAGATCTGTGGCTTAAGGAGGGAAATCCTCAACTTACCCTAAAGATACCTCAAGAGGTTAAGCCTCTCTAAACCTATATAAACAGGCTCTATCATGGTGGGAAAAGAGGAAGAATTGGAAGCATGAAACCTATGATCTCATAGGAAACATACAGTGAACTGGAGGAAAGTAATCAGTAAAGTTGCTGTCATCGGGATCATGGATATTTTGAGCAAGGTTTAGACAAAGGGGACTTGATGAAGCTGTCACATTCACATCAATGGTTGTAAGTTACTTTTGTCATTGTTCTCATCAATATGACATGCTTGGCCTATTTATTTCTAGTTTGTGTTTAATCTCACATGAACTTGTCTCTGATAGATAGATCTATTTCAAGCTAATATCAATAGAGTGGGAAGTGGTTGTACTATTGTTTGTCCACAGGGCTCATTGAGGAGCGTAATATTGGAGCTCAACTCGGAGCGTGCAGGGACAAACGCCGATAAAAGGTACTTCTTTTCTCCTTCCTCCTCGTGCATTAGTTTGTATAGATATGAAAGGAAGTCAGTGTCCATGTTAAGTGTCTTCTATCTTAGGAGTTAAGAGTCTAGCTCTCAAGAGGAGATCTACCTGTCCACAGGGAGATTTTCCTTCAACAGAAACTGGCGACTCCACTGGGGAGCCTCAAATCGAAACTTTTGGTTTTGATTTTTCCTCATAAACCTTGTCTTACCCTTTGATTGTTTTCAAACCTGGTTCACTCTTTTTTGATTGATTTCATGAGATGATTGACTCCCTACCCCATCACACTCAGCTTGTTTGCCAAAATTAGATTGAAATTTTGGATTTGTTTTACATTTTCATGAGATTTTTAAGCTTGGCACCCCTATGGTTGTGTTAACAGAGTGCCAGCACTCCCTGGATGTGTTAGATAGAACACTATAACGCTGGGTGCCCTTTACACCAGAGCGGCAATCCTCTTTTGGCAAGAAAACCTTTCCAAAATTTCTTCTTTCACGGTCTAGTCTCTGTGTCTCACTTGCTGAGCCTCCCTGTGAGTCAATTCTTCTTCCCACTCAACTTTGTCATCCATACTTCTGAGGAACAAATACCTCGTTGTTTAGATTTTGTAGCCATCTTCATTATTTTTGAGTTTTTCTGCTGTTGGGAGTTTGAAATCAATGCACTGTTTTTCTCTCTTTTTTGACTAAGCGAGAAACTCTAGTGAAGGACATTAGAAGTCTACGAATCTCTTCATTTGGTTTTTGTTAAGGTCATTTTTCTTCAACATCTTTTTTTGTGTGAAATTGTTGATTTTCTTTGTTTTCTTTTCTTTTGCTTCTGTTTTCAATCACAACAAGAGGGTGTATTGTTTGTATGAAACCTGCTTATGGTTGTCTGAGTTTCCTTGATCCAAAAGGATAATTGGCAGGAGAAGTGTCGTTTTGAATTAATAATTATTTGCACACAAACAATAAAGAGACATCTTCATGATTGATTTGCATATTAGAAGACATCTCCAAAAAGTTTTAGCACCACATCGGATTTGATTGAAGAAAATTTGTTTAAGGACATTCCTTCTTAGTGTTTGTTAGTGAAAATAACTCTCTCTCTCTCCTTTAAATAGATATTCATCGAAAAGAAATGATTTCTTATCATATTTGATGAATTTTTGGGGATTGAGTCATCATTCCATCCGTTTCACTTCCATGCACCCCTTTTGAGTAAAGACCAGCTATAAAATGAACGCTAATTAAAAACTATCTAGAACATTTTCTTTTCTAGGATCCTCCGCCAACAGTAGACTAGGATTAGTACTTTGGATTAGGCTATGAGCATAACTCTCCAAAGTTTCCAAAACAAACATTATTATCCTAAGCTAGGGAGAGCCAAATCCAATTGTCGTATAAGTCTACCTAGGATCCCCCTCTCACACAGGGGTTACGCACGAGGTTGCACTCAAGAAATCTACAGAGATTATCCCTTTGTGGTTTGACTGATTGTAGTAGTCAGATCGTATTATGGGGATCACTTAAAGGTATACCCACAATGATGAGTGGAAGCCTTTCAAGTTGATTTTGGGCTTGATACCCTACCCGTACGTTCGGACTGGACTGTCCACTGTACCCACCTAGGGGCTGACTGCGAATTGGTAACCTTAGTGGCCATAATCTTTAGGGTCTTACGCAAGGTGATAGTGAAGGGAAGTCTCACTGTACCTGGAGCAGACATTGGTCAAACTCACTCGGACTCCTTGGAGGGTAAATCCACAATTACTGCGTGGAAGCTTGCACCAAGGTGAAAGTTCGTTAAGAAGGTCGCCATTGTAACTGTTCCACCATATCCCCACCCCTTCTTGACTTGATCACGTGACGTTGGATTTCATCACCAAATAGTACGGTCATTGAGAGAAGGTTTTGTTTTCTTGGTTGTGATTCCTAGATTCTATTAGCATATGCTACTTCTTTTCGGTAGTTGGCCATAGATATTTTTCACTGAATTTTTTTCGCCAACATCGACCTTCCACACCGTTTGTGGAGGTTACAGGGACTTCGTCCAGAAAATATGGAAGAGAATACCCCTTTACCCCCTCATTCTATGGAGGAATCTCCTCAACAGAGCGAGGTTCAGAGACATTATAACCTCCCAAGAAGAAGTTCCTACTTCTTTAGAGAATTTTCGAATTGTTTCAGAGTCTCCGAAGGCTTTCCACATTCTGGAAGGATATGAGAGACGTGTCCTCCAACTCAATTCAGTCGGTGAATTCATCGTCATCAATCCTTCTGACGTTCCAACTGGGTCTCATTCAAATCCTCTAGTCGACGACCCCTTTTGGACCACAGACATTGCTCGAAGTCCACTGTGCATGGTGCGGGATCTTTATGGAACAGGAATAGGTGTCGACGCGCCTATCACCTACACTGTACCCTTAAACCATTTTATCGGTACTATCATTTTTTCAGCTACACCATCCGTTGATCCAAACACATCGTCTGTTGGCCCAAGGTCCACTTTTTCTCTCCAGATGGCTCACTCTACAATGGTCCCTCACATTCTGACTATTCCCGTCAGTAATGCGGTGGTTAGCCAAGCTGCAATTGGCACACCAATAACACCTAGACCTTCATCATCACTCCCTTTTGGGTACAGAGCGTTGAATTCTTCCACTGTCACTACTACCGAAGTTATGCCTGGAAGTTCTATACCTATACAACAACCCGGAGGAACCGGTCTTGGTAGCTTTAACCCGTTAAGCAGCACCGGTCATTCGTTAAGCAGCACTGGTTCGAAAATTCCAGGAACTCCACCTCAAGTTGGGGGGCATCCTCCCACTGGAGGAAAACTTCCATTTGGAGGGCACCCTCATGTTGGGGGGCAAACTCAATCCGGAGCCTACCATCAACCATATGGACAAAATGTGTCTACCACACCCAATCCATGGAATATCCCTTTCCCAGGAAACCCACAGTTCTCAGGGGGACACAATCCTCAAGCTCCACAACAACCTCTTCCCCCTCAAGGGACCCATCTATATCATCCTTATGGAAAAACGCCAAATCCGACTTATAATCCTCAAAACCCATCCGGTTATCCTCCGCTCGCACATGTTTCTCGAACCCCCTCAAGTGTTGTGTACCCTGGTCAACACCAACCTTATACAAGAGGGCCCACTGGTTACAATTATCCATCTAACCCAGTGTATGGTCCTACTAGTGTCCCTATGCCACACCAGTATTACCTACAGGTTAACCAACAACTACCTTTCCTAGCGACTCTGGACCTCCCAGACTTGTCTTGGTTAACGAATGATCATATTTTTCATTGTCCGGTTTGGCCAGCTATTCCAGCTAAACTTCCTTTTGATATTCCAAAATTCGACGGAAAGTCCAGAGAAGACCCAAACAGCCACGTGATGACTTTCCATTTGTGGTGTTCATCCAATTCCCTCATGGACGATTCTATACATTTGCGTATTTTCCAACGAACGCTTACGGGTTCTGCAACAAAGTGGTATATTGAACTACCATGTGCTTCTTTTCACGATTTCAACTCCCTTGCCATGTCCTTCCTCACACACTTCCAACTACCCATTCGATACGACATGGGTACTGAACTATTGACCTCCCTTCGCCAGACAACCTCCGTACATATCTCTGATCATATTCATAAATGGAGACGATGAAAAAGGTTAATCAAAGAGGTCATTCCTGACCAATTATTAGCGGAATGGTTCACCAAATCACTATTACCCCATATCGCTCGTGATGTTGCTATGGGTGGTGTAGTCACCGAGGAAGAAGCTATTTATCGAGCTCAGTACTTAGATTTGGTTTACTCACAATCTGGTACTCTGTACGAGTTTATACCAAATGTTACTCATGCCACTAATGATCCATCCAAACCATCGTCTACCTCGCACGCGGATGGAGTTATTGGCTCCGTCAAAACCCAATCTACTTCCCAGTCGATTGGAACAACCCAGCGGTCCACTTCGACGTTTTCTCCTAGTTCGACTGCACCCTCTTCTACCTCCCCTCAAACTCAGGTCTCTGAGGTGAATACGGTCAAATCGACGCCTTCACAACAACCTGGGGGAAAGAATAAAGAAAGAAATAAACCAAAGAAAAACAACAACAATGAACAACCAAAAAATCAACCACAAACCCCGGCTGCCGGAAAACAACCACAATGGAAACCGAAATTCCCATGTCTCATTTGTGGCGATGATGACTACACTCGAGACTGTCCACATCGTGATGAAGTGGCCAAGATTTTTAAGGGAAATTCACAACCTACTGTGCTTACCCAGCCTTTTCCACAGCAACAATCTTTGGTTGCTCAAACCCCCACTCCAGGGGGCAGTTCCAACCAATCCCATGATGAGGCCTCGACAAGTGCCCACATTTACATGTTTAACGAGATTAATCCGACCAATCGCACTATGACATATGACACACCGATTAAACTTGATAAGCCGAAGCCCACTAACGGTTCCTTACCGGATCCATTACCATCTTCCGTTAGTCCTCCATCTATTAGCCCTCCGTCCGGGCCACTTTAGATCGATAAACCTTCGTTTGACTCCATCTTACGCCCTCCTAAGAGCACTATCTAGAAATCTACCTTTAATCCTAGTTCACGGGCTGCCCAAAACTACAACATTGTTGAAGATTTGGCTCAAGCACCATGTGTTATGTCTGCTTTGGAAGTTCTACAACATTGTCCTAGCCAACGTAGAACGCTCTTAGCTGCCATCGATGCTTTCGATCCTGAGTCATCTAATAACCTCACATTTAATCTGAATGATCATCAACCTTGACTCTCCCACCAACTAGCTTTTCAGATCGATGTTGTTGTTCACAATCAACAAATCAACCGAACTATCTTAGATGAGGGAGCCTCTACTTGTGTCATGTCTTTAGCTTGCTGGAAAGGCTTAAAATCACCTACCCTTAACAAATTCCCTACAATGTTACGCACTTTCGATGGGCGAGGTTTTCGTCCTCACGGACTTTTACAATCCTTAGCCATTCAGTTGGGCGGCAAAACTGTTACTGTTGATGTCGAGGTGGTCGACACCCCCCTCGATTACAAACTACTACTTGGAAGAAGTTGGTTCTATTCTATGACTGTCGTCGCCTCGTCGGTGTTTCGATGTGTACAATTCCCCCATCAAGGCAAAATTGTCACTATCGATCAACTAGATTTATGTACACCCGACGCTCGTGCCCCTGTCACCAACAACATTCCTTTTTTGGGAGACCACAAAGTTACGTATGAAAGCGTTGGTGTTGTCTTGTTGAAATATTCTAGCCTTATGGGTACCTTCCCTACACAACTTCCACCCACCACACATCATATTGCCACCATCAATATGATTTCGACTATGCCTTATCAATCTTTGGAATCATCTGACCCTTGGATTGTACCTAGTCCTATGGAATTCGATGTGCTCGGTGACACCATGCCACTTAGCCCAGCCGAGTCTTCATACATGGCTATTCAATCTACCTCTCCCTACCCAGACAACCCCCATCTATTGGCACCTGATGCCTACTCAATGTCGTCATGGTTGGATTCCCTATCATCTGTAATCGATTACATTTCCCAAATTTTTCCTTCCGACGAATCTATAATGGAAATTATTAGTATTGACGACGTACCTTGGGATGATAACCATCATCGATCCTCTTTTCTTCCACCTCTGGAAGAAATTCACAAAGACATACACTCTATCTTCCCTCCTGATGTTACTGATTCTCCGCAATCTCCCATACTCACACAAGATACTCTTTCTAAGGGGAATATGGGTAATATCTCTACTACGATCATTATTGATATTTTGATCAAAGAGGGCATTGTGTAAAACATTAACCTCGGTGCTAACTGCACACTCGAATAAGTGGTATCTTACACCGGTCTGTTTAAAGAATTCTGTGACGTATTCACTTGGAGCTACAAGGAAATGCCAGGTATCGACCCTTCGATCGTCGTGCACGAAATCAAGACTTACCCTGGTGCGAAACCTGTTCGACAGAAACTCTGCCCGTTTCATCCCAAGAAAATCATAGCTATAAAGGCAGAAGTTGAGAAACTTTTAAAATATGGCTTTATCTATCCCGTCCCTTTGACAGAATGGGTCTCCAACCTTGTTCCGGTTGCCAAAAAACAAGGGACCATCCGTGTCTATGTTGACTATCAGGATCTCAGTAAGGCTTGTCCAAAGGAAAACTACCCTACGCCCTTCATCGACCAGATCATTGATAATTGCACTGAGAGCGTAATCTTCTCCTTCATGGATGGTTTTTCTGGGTATAACCAAATTGAAATTTTACCTGCTGATCAACACAAGACGACCTTTATCTTCCCATGGGGAACTTTCGCCTATCGAAAGCTACCTTTTGGTCTCAAAAATGCTGGTGCTACTTTCCAACGGGCCATGTCATACGCTTTCCATGATATCAAGCATATTGTAGAAACTTACCTCGATGACTTACCTACCCACTCATCCAATCGATTAGATCACGTTGATCACTTACGGGCTATTTTTCTTCAATGTTGGTTTTACCGTATCTGCTTGAACCCACATAAGTGTATTTTTGCTGTCGAATCCGGTCGACTCCTCAGTTTTGTTGTCTCTAAAGACGGGATTCGGGTGGATCCCTTAAAGATTAAGGATATTCTGGCCTTACCCCCACCTACTAGTTTGACCCAACTCCAAAGTTTGCAAGGAAAAGAAAACTTCCTTCGTCGTTTCATTTGTAACTACGCTGAGATAACTAAAGGATTCATGTGTTTGTTGTAGAAAAACACCCCTTTCATCTGGGATGACATCGCTCAATGATCATTTGATGCTCTCAAGCATGCCCTGACCCATGCACCTTTGTTTCACCCTCCAGAGTATACAAAGGACTACATCCTTTACTTAGCTGCCTCTACTTCCACTATTGCAATGGTGTTAGTTCAGGAGGACCCCAATGGTGAGGAACATGTGATCTATTACCTGAGTAAGAGTCTATCTGGACCCAAAATCCGATATTCACATGTAGAGAAACTGGCTCTAGCAGCCATCATCGTTGTCCAGAGATTTCGCCATTACATCCTACTACGCACCACCACGGTGATTGCGGACTCAAACCCCATGTACCATGTCTTGACACGTCAAGTGTTCAGGGGAAAATACTCTAAATGGATCGTCATCCTTCAGGAATTAAATCTTGAATTTGCGAAGTCCAAAGCCAAAGATTCCCTGGTGTTTGTGGAGCTTATCTGCAATCTCCCCCATGCTGATGAAGATATCGAACCTAGATATTCTCTCCCTGACGAAACTCTTTTCCTCATCAGCACCTCTGATCCTTGGTATGGAGACATCCTCCTTTATCTCCAAACCCAACGCTTTCATCCTAACACTTCCCGTGAAGAGCATCGACATATTCGCCATCATTCTCGTCGTTATCTTATCGTCGGCTACACCTTGTATCACTCTGGTATTGATACTATCCTTCGACGATGTTTGGTTCATGCAGAGGCTGAACAAGTTATGAATGAATGTCACCTTGGACCCTGTGGCAGTCACCTTTCTGGGATGGCCATAGCCCAAAAAATTCTACGTGGCGACTATTTTTGGCTCTCGATTTTCAAAGATTGTATTGAGGAAGTCAAAAAATGCCCACCCTGCCAAGTTTTTACCAACAAGGCATGCACCCACCCTACTACGTTGCACCCCGTTATCTCCATCAACCCCTTTTCCAAGTGGGGTATCGATTTTATGCAATGTAAGCCTACCTTAGCCGGGGGGCACAATTATATAATCGTCGTCGACGACTACTTTACAAAATGGGCTGAGGCTATGCCTACCTTTTTGAATGATGGTTGTACCATAGCTTTGTTTGTTTTTAACCACATCATAACTCATTTTGGTGTACCACGTGCCATTGTCACTGATCATGGTTCACACTTTAAGAACTAGATGATGAGCGAATTGCATGCCAAGTTGGGTTTTCACCATGAAAACTCATCCCCATACTATCCTTAGGCCAACGGACAAGTTGAAGCCATCAACAAGGTTTTCAAAACCATGATTCAATTCATGGTAGGGGAAAATAAGACATCCTGGCATCTACAACTTTTCTCTGCTCTCTGGGCTTATCGTACTTCCGTGAAAACCGCAACTGGGTTCACTCCTTTCCAGTTAGTGTATGGAATTGAAGCCGTTTTACCATTCGAGTGTGAAATTCCATCTCTGAAGCTTAAAGTAGAAATCCTACCCCATACTTTTGCCGAAGAAGAACGTTTCTTATATCCAACCAAACTGGACGAAACACGTCGTGATGCCGCTCTCGTTAACGAGGCACATCAGAAATGGATAAAAAATCAACACGACAAATCCGTCCATCCTCAGACTTTTGCAGAAGGAGACTTAGTCCTCGTTTATGACCAAGCTCATGACAAACTAGGGACAGGTAAGTTAGAACCTCTGTGGCATGGCCCTTACATTGTGAAACATGTTTTGCACACAGGCGCCTACGAGTTAGTCGATTATGATGGAATTTCCCTAGGAGAGCCCCAGAATGGGATTTACCTTAAAAAGTACTATGCCTAGATCACCTAGCATGTGTACTTTGTACATTATTGTATTTTAGTTTGGTGTGTCTGTTTCTTTTGCGTGCTCGAGTCTTTACCTTTCCCACTCATAACTGTTCCTTGTGTTTTCATGCGCAGATGACATCTTCCTTTCCTATCTTTGTCGGGCTTGCAGATGGCGCTAGTCGACACACTCGGAACATTGCTTCGACAACATGGATCATTTACCAATTTGACGAGGTGGTGAGTTCAGGAGGTATTTGCTCAGGGCCAACGATTAATACCATGGTAGAATACCATGTTTTCATCAGACTTTTGACCCAAGCCTCCTCCCTAGGTATCTCTCATATCATTGTTAACCTAGACTCCCAGCTCATGGTCTATCAACTCAACCGTATCTATGCTATTCGTAGTCCTATCCTGCTACGTCTCCACCTACAAGTTCATCGTTTTGAACGAATTTTTGATTACATCAAATACAAACATATTCCAAGAGAACTCAAAAATGTTTCGGATTCGTTAGCTAATTACATCATGGATCAGTATCTCGCCCATAGATAAGGTTTCATGAAGGGAAAAAAATTGTACATCACATGTAAATTAAAACACATCACATTAAAGGAATCATCATGTACAAATTTTGTGTCACTGTAAAAACTCGAAATTGTATATATATACGTAGTGTGACTGAAAATGTTTTGATTACATCAAAAAAGTATTTGGAAGAGAAAAATTTTGGGTCTTTACACCCATACAACATCGTCTGACAAGTTATACAAAAGATACAATCACCAGAGAGACTCTGATCTCTTTGCACTACATTGTGCTGAGAGTAACATATCAATGCGCACACTACGCGTCTCAGTAGAGAATTAACATTCTCTGGCACCCCAATAGTGTGTCTCTATAGATGTAAAGGTGCTTCTCTCCTCCGTAGAGGAGGAATTCCCATCGTGAGGCCTTGAAGGTTTCTTTCAACCTCCAAGAGACCTATCACTGGTGCCCCTGGATCTACTACAACCTGAGCACCCTCGCGACGTCCTACTATTGGTATCTCAGCTGGGCGCACTACTCCCTTGTCTGCATGTTGAAAACAATACATCCATTAAAAACTCTTCCATGTACCCAAAAAATATATATACATTAAAAAACTTAAAACAAAAAACTAGACAAGGTGTTGCTTAGTCTATCACCTAATGCATCCCAATCTTCCCCCGCTAGTAGAGTTAAATCCATGCTCCCACGAAAGTCCACATCAGCGTATGGGAAGTCTTCTATCCAAAGATACTAGCGTCTTAGCCAAGCGAAGAAGTCACCAGTGAAATGGAACTCTGACTCTGCCACTAGTCTCGGAGACATACTAGTCCACTGTTCCATCTGTGGTTCCCCCACTGGTCATACTACCAATGCAATCTGAGGTTGCATCTGGGGGATGCGCTCTAAGTAGAATGAGACCAAGAACGAACCATATCCGAACTGTTTCTGCCCCATCCTACACTGCGAAACCTGTTCCTTCACTTTCCAAAGAAACCCTGTGCTCCAATTAAACAATGTTGGCTCCAAACACTGTACGCCATAAGCTACCTGTGATCTAGATGCCATATGTGTGCTAGTGCTTCTCGTCACACTTGTGATGGTGAACAAAATAGACCGAAGGGGTAACTCTCTGATATCCTTGATTGGGATTCTATCCCCCACCAGTCTTGCTCCTGGGACACAATGACGTGCCAGATACACATCCACTTGCTCAGGAAGCACCCTCTGTCCGAAAAAAACTATAGGAACCCCTCTTTTCAAGAGGCCAGTCAAGAAATACACATCTTCCAACTCGATGGTGAGAAGCTGTACTCCGATCTGAAACCCCTGCTCTGCAACATCCCACAAGTTGATTATGTGTTTGAGCAAAAGGAGTTATTTCTTCATATTTTGTAGCTTGAAGAATTTCATAAGGCCACAATCCCTCAATGCGGCCCACATACGAGGACTCCGCAAAGTAGCCAAATCATCGAGCTCATGCTCCTTCTCCTTCCACTCGATCATGGTCGTTTCCGAAATCACCTACAAACAAAAAAACACAAAGAATTTCATTATTCAATTTTTCGGAAATGTATTAAGCAATTTAAAAACTTGAAATCTATCACCCATACTATTCAAAAAGGACCACGCCCTCTTTTTATCACTCAATAATCATCACGTAGCAATAAAACGTTTTAATTTAAAATTATTTTCATAATGACTGCGTGGGCATATTTTTTGAGTTTCTTATGGATTCTTTAACAAAAACAACCCATCTACTTAAGTGTCAAGACGTTGGCATCTATACTATCACCCTCTAGAAGTGTTTTTGTAAAAGAATATCTTTTTCCCATCGTTTTCAATAGAGGTCGATTTGATCTTTTTTGGAACGATCTAGGGCTTCGTTTTTTAATTTAAATATTGTTGTAGAAACAAATATTGAACCATGTAATTGAAGGAAGGGGAGATGAAGATCTACCTGGTCCAAATGGTGAGAGAAATGGTCAACCGTAGCTCTGGTATCAAGCAAAAAAAGATCCACCTCCAAAGTAAGAATCTCCACTTCTACAAATCCTTATGCAAATGAAATGGTAAATGAATTTTTTTATTGTATTACTATTTATAAATTTCCATTTTTTATAAGGTATAGTTATTTGTGGGTTTCCTTAACAATATAATGGCTTCACTAAACCTCTGGATTGAAGTTTTGACACTACAGGTTTCCAAGCAGTTCTGATCGTTTGTTTACCTTGTCACATCCACGAGCATAGTCTTAGTTCGTTCTCAAGCTCGAGAATATAAGAACGCACCGGGTTGACTTTTATCTCTTTTTTGGACCCGTATGGACACATGAAAAAGGAACCCCCTGGAGTCATCTTTAAACTCTTTTCAGACTCTCTAAATATGAAAAGATCGTCGAGTGATCTTGCTTCCTTTCACACCCGTTAAAAGGTTCGAAAGGGCATCTTTCAAGTGGTAGTTTATCTCTTTTTCGGCCTCGTGAGACTAACTGTACAAAAAAGGAACTGAGAGAGTTCTATTTTAAGTGTTTTTCCAGACTCTATAATCATGAAAAACCTTCGATTTTTCTGTCTTTGGACTCGCTAAAACAAACATCGACAAGCCCATACGGGACCGAACCCTTACTTCTTCCAGTTCGTTAAACAAAGGAAGAGGGACTTACCGAAGGAGAGTTATATCAAGCATGTGTTACCCTCCTCGAACTCGTTAAATTAAAAAGAGTTACTCGTCTATCTGGATGGGGGAAAATTTGAAAGAAGCAAGCCAAGCAGTCTCTTAAGAACATTACCAAGTAATTCTTAGAGTCGCCCTTGAACACAACACTTTGTCTCTTGCACGCATTTTAATCCGTTGAACCTCTGCACTGAGCCAATCCTTTGAGTTTCTTTCACTCCTTTGGGTCACCTAACGTAAGTCATAGCATCCACTGCATCATAAAGTTTCATTCCATATCATATTTTTGCTCTCGTGCCTCAATGTTCAAGGGAAGTATCCGCCTCTAGAGTCGGCCATCACAAATATCCTGTCTCAATACCCGTGTTAGTCCATGTTCATTTGATCTACCAATGACATCTCTATGTCTGTTTCACGTCGTTGATGGGGGATACATCAAGGCCCTCGTTCGACGAGCATGTTCCTGTTGACTTCAACCATTATCCAGGAACTAGACTTAGAAACCAGTTAGTACTTTGGGACCTGCATGCCTCAATGGCAGGCCTCCTCACATTCAACAGTGGGTTTACCTCATTGACCTTTGATCAAATGATTCCATGGACGTTCGACTCCAGCCCATCCATTCACATTCATTGGAATGTACTAGGGCACCTTGGGAATCATTGACATTAATGGTAATCTCCCTCGCTCTTGTTAATGGTTTACATCATTGATCGGTAATCAAGTGGTTTCTGCCATGTTCGACATCAGGACATCTATTCACATGGTTAGATTCATACTACACCGGGATCGGTAAGAAGACCCTGGGTTGAGTGATCACTTTGATATGTACTTTGCCCAGGTTGCAAAGGAGTTTCTCTTGAACAAAGACACATATACTGTTACATAGATCCACTTTGTATTGGTCGTGGCTATGTCTTGTCATCTCGTAGATCCACTATGTATTCTTCGTGGCTACGATCATTTCAGGTCATGTATAGATCCACACTGTATCCTCGGTGGCTATACCTTTTTATCAATACAATTATGGATCCACAATGTATTTTATGGTGGCCATATCTTGCAAGTCTTGATCACCCAAGCAGAGGTATGCCTACCTTGGGTTTGCAACATGTCATAATATTTGTTGGATGTTTGTGTGCAGCTTCTGTCAGGTTATCCATGTCTATACCCTTGCTTGAAAGTCTACAAATCATTTCAGTTATCAGTTCTCATCTTCTAACTTCATACTTTGGGGGGCAATTTGTTACACATCAACATTACTCACTTTGATAAGTGTCGCAAATGTCGCATGTTGCTCACAAGTGTCGCAAGTGTCAAGAAAAGCATACTACCATAATGAAGACACTAAGGAGACACTTAAAATTCCTCAAACACTTGATTTAAAGGAAGAGGGATGGTTAACTGAAGTCTAGTATCTCTTGCCACCTGAAAGAAGCTTTTAATCTAAAGTTTTAGAAGAGAACACTCCTCTGTATCACCCTTAGGAGTGCTGACGCTCCCCTATAAGGTGCTATGGACCGTTATAACACCAAAAAGATCTTCTGAAGGAGCGCTACAGATCTTTAGAGAGATGACACCCCACTAAAGCCTACTAGGGAGCGCTATAGCGCTCTGATGGAATTTTTGAGGGAGCGCTGCCTATTCTAGGCAGCATTTGACCTGTTGAGGAGAATAAGGGGAGGATCTTTCAATCTTGGAAGGCAGTTGCATTCAAATTCTTGGTTCATCCATGATCTTAGGAGAAGATCCCTGGCTTAATGAGGGAAATCCTCAACTTACCCTAAAGATACCTCAAGAGGTTAAGCCTCTCTAAACCTATATAAACAGGGTTTATCATGGTGGAAAAGGAGGAAGAATTGGAAGCATGAAACCTATGATCTCATAGGAAACATACAGTGAACTGGAGGAAAGTAATCAGTAAAGTTGATGTCATCCGGATCGTGGATATTTTGAGAAAGGGTTAGACAAAGGGGACTTGATGAAGCTGTCGCATTCACATCTACGGTTGTAAGTTACTTCTGTCATTATTCTCATCAATATGACACACTTGGCCTGCTTCTTTCTAGTTTGTGTTTAATCTCACATGAACTTGTCTCTGATAGATAGATCTATTTCAAGATAATATCAATAGATTAGGAAGTGGTTGTACTATTGTTTGTCCACAGGGCTCATCGAGGAGCGGAAGATTGGAGCTCAACTCGGAGAGTGCAGGGACAAACGTCGATAAAAGGTACTTCTTTTCTCCTTCCTCCTCATGCATTAGTTTGTATAGATCTGAAACGAAGTCAGTGTCCATGTTAAGCGTCTTCTGTATTAAGAGTTAAGTGTCTATCTCTCAAGAGGAGATCTACCTGTCCGCAGGGAGATTTTCCTTCAACATCTACAGTTTCTTGAAGCACTATTTTGTTTATTTTTTTGACTTAACATCACCCATGAACTACCCGTCCATCTTTTTTTATCTTATTACTCTTCCATAAGTTGTTGGCAACAAGCCAACTCATGAATTTTCATAAGACTTGTCAACTCCATGAAGCCACTCCTCAAGTCCTCATAGAATTATGTGTTTCTACTTGAACCTATCCAACAAGTCCAACATCCACCCCCTTCATGAAACCCCAAGAGTGGTTTGGATTTGCTGCCAAGCGTATTTCATCTGGATGATGCCAAGTGTGACATCATGGTTCCAAATTTTCTCAATAATATAGGGCCATGAAATTAGGAATTGGGGTGATGGAGATATAAAGTGCATGAACCATTTCTAACAATTGAAGAGTTTGGTTGATGATGACAAAGAGAACTATCCCTTCTTAAAATTTGAGCATTAAAGTGAAGAGGTAGATGAACGCCTACTCTTTCTCACAATTTATACATTTGAGTGATGAGGAGGACAAGCACTTCCTCTTTCTTATAATTTAGGAATCTCAGTGATTACAAGGAGGAGCAACTATATTTTCTCTCATTTTATGCATTTTACTAACCATGAAATATAACACCTATTTTGTCGCACAATTTTTGCATTCAAATGACCAAGAAAACCGCACCCGTAGAAAACTAACACCCAACCTTTCATATAATTTAAGCATTTGAATGATAATTTAGGCATTTGAGTGATAAGGAGGTGATCGAATAGTCATTGCCATTTTTTATAATGTAAGAATTCGAGGAAAAGGGCTAACAACCCTCTCTTCCAATTTAGGCATTTGAACGATGAATCTACAATATTGGGTGTATATTATACTAGATAGATTCCAGTATTAAGGAAATTGACATCTAAAACTCTTAGAGATATTACTCTCAAATGATTGAATCATTTTTGGAGTGCTCTTGAAACGAAGTATGAGAAGGAATCTTACTTTGATTGTGGATTTGACGATTGTGACTCTATAGTTTTATGAGGTTTCATGTGTATTGAGTGTGACATGCCATTAAATACAAAATCATTGATATATACAATATAGTTAAGCTTCTTAATAAGAAATATCATAGTCACGGCTTTGAAATTTATTTTAGACATAAAAATTATAAAACAAACCATATAACATTAAGGGTGAACAACCTCTCTCTCCACCATATAAGTATTTGCGATCACTCAGTCTCATTAGTAGATTGGAGGAAGTAAATTAACATAAGATGGCCTATATGTGTCTAATAAAAGAGTTGAAAGTAATTTTGCAAATAATTGATAAAATCAAAAAATTGTTATTCAAAGGTTAACATTAAAATAAACATAGATAGATAGATAGATAGATAGATATCATGTTTAAGCATGTAATCATGATAGTTAAAATAAATATGCTCAAAACATATAAAGTGAATATGCTTGTTAAGATTCAATTTTTTTTTTTTTTACTTCAATGATATTTATTTTAATAGTAAAGATAAAAGATTGACCAAGATAATTAACTGATAAATCATAAGAGTAGTAAATTGTATGTCTCATTTAGAAAAAAATATTGCATAATTGAGATATTTGTGGTTGGTTAATTCGTTTTTCATTAATTCATACTTGAGATTTTTTTTTTATCTAAATTAGAAAACTACATTACAAAGATATCGATGAAATGCATTGTTGTCAATTTGTTAAAAATGTTTTAAATGGATAGGTACCATTGCCTTGACCTAATGAAGAAGTGAAGACATGGGAAAACACTCACAATGAGTGTACTTTGTTTCTTATGTAATATGTAGATGTGACATGTCATATTAAAAGAAACAAAATCAGATCAACACATAGCCTTGTGTTTTATATCAACTATAGTTTAGAATAACATTGTTCAAGGACATAAATTGGGATCAAAGAATTTTGTCGTAAAGGAAAAAAATGTATCCCCTTGCAATAAGTGTTCACTCTTAGGGGAAACCCATGAGATAATATCTTAGCCAATATTTATAATTTTGGACAAAAAACAAGGAATTTATTTCAAGTTCAAAAGCTTGAACAATCAAAAGAATCATCCTCTTAACATGTTGAATAACATAAAATGAATTTTAAAGGCACTATGTGAGCATGCTCACATATATGTGAGCCTATTAGTGAAGCTCATAAATGCTCATATGAGAACACGTATGTTATTGAGGGAACTATTAAAAATGTGCTTAAAGGAGAAGTTAGATGGTCTTCATTATTCATATATATATATATATATATATATATATATATATATATAATCTTCGTACAATATCGCACCAACATTAGTCCATCACAGGGTTCTATAATAAGATGGCTTATTGACCAATTGATATACCATAGTGGTGCCACATTAGATGTGATTTTGAAATAAATTTTATTGGAGGTAGAGGTGGATAGGTGGAGTACAATAAAAGATCCACTTCCACAATGGAAATATCTCATTAGCATGAATTTCTCTTATGAAAAATAACGACATTAAGACCATGCAATCATTATAAATGGTGATTTCATAATTCATCTCGTTAATGTGTAATATAAATAGGTTCCCTTTTCCTATGATCAATATGAATAGGAATGCTCAAAAAAAACTAAAGAAGATAGATTGATAATATCAATATGTAATCTATTTGTCATTAATTGTATGCATCCTATTACAGTCATACCATTTACCTTCTTCATCATTGAACATTGTTAGTTGGTTAATATTCACCTTATTTCCCATGTAATTTTTGAAGTAACATTCTCTATAATACTTAAATTTCTAAGAAATCAATAGGTTCAAAGCTTAAGAATATACATAATGATGATCATCTAAAATTTAGAATTCACCACTTATATTTTCAAGTACATGTAAGGATCAAATCTCTAGAGCTATAAAATTTTAGTCAAATTTTACATTATAGAAGATTTGATTTCATAAATTTATAATTAAAATAAATCCAAAATAATTGATAAATAGATAATAAAATAGGAAACCTCAAATTAATTAAATACTAAACATTTATATAAAATTTATATATATATATATATAAAATATTATAAAGTGGAAATTATACATATATGAGAACATATAAGAGCATCTTGAATGTAAGAAAACAACATGAAGTTAACCAGAGTGGTGAAAATTTAGATTGAAGAAAAAGGTGAAAGAAGTTAAGAAGCCTAAAATGAGTTGAGTTTGTTCATGGATGAAAACTAAAGTCTAAAACATTAAATTTATTTCTATGTAAAAAGAAGAGAAATAAAGGAGAAAATACAAGTGAAGTTAGTAGATGTTTTGAAACTTATTACACTCCAAAAATTCTAAGCAGCAAAACAAAATCTTGACCGAGCTAAAAGGATAAAAAACAATAACTATTAAATTGAAGAGAAAATATTCTACAGATAGAAGGACAGAGAAACTTTTAAAAGAATAAATTGGTCGGAAAAAAGGATAAAAAAAACATAATTTGGTCGTCAATGAGAAAGAAAAACATTAAATTAGTTGAAAGAAAAACAAAGGACAAAACAAGCAGAGTTCTCTTGAAAGTAAGAGTCTATGAAACGGAATTGGATTCCATAAGAGGTTTGGGTGATAGCTAATATATTTCACAGTGACTTGTGGGAGATGAGCAAAGGTCAATATTGAAAGAGAGAACAATCCTGAAATGGAGCTAGTCAGAGATGGGATATTGTTTATTGTACATATTAAGGTAATGGAAATGAATAAAACCTTACCGTAATCCTAATATGTAATGGATATATGTTGATCATTTGGAGAGGATCCAAAACCCTAACGTTAATTGAGAGTTGATGCATGCAAAAATTGTAACCATAAGTCTAGATGACTATCAAGCTATCTTTAATATTGGCTCGCTACAAAAGGAAGCAATTCAATTCTTTTGGCATTGTTATTGTTCCATAGTTGAGAAAAAATTCTAGGAGTGGGATATTGAAGCATAACATAGAAGGTAGAATAATTTGTAACAACCATTCATACCATAGTGTCAATGACAATTCCATAGTGAGTGCCCCTTTCTATGTACTTTCATTTCATAACTGAGAAAACAAGAGTAGAGCATCTTGGCCTCACCTTCTAGCTAGGACTTCTCCCATATTAGGTTTCCTATGTTATATCTTTTGTTCATTTCTATGGATGATGTGTTCATTTTCTTGTTTCTTTCATTTAAATTCAAGTTATTTCCATAATTTTGGGCACTACGCTAATAATGTTAAATTTGATATATAAGGTAATAAATTGCATAATAATATATTAAGATGTGTTGTAACAAATAGTTCTAGTAGAAAATCTATGATGGTGTATAGATCATGGATAGTTATACAAGAAGGAAATCATGTTATATTTTAATTTAGTCTAAGATTAATAAGGTTGAATTTTAAAAAAGTTTGTGTATGGAAAAAAAGGGGAGAAGGATGGGTCCATGGAGATTTGGTTAGAGGAATTTCCTTTGGGAAAAGGCAAGAAGGAATAGATAGTATATGTTTGATTTTAAAGGTTTAGTTTGAGATATGTTAGGTAGTAGGCCTTATTAACCTTTCCTTTAAGGTTAAAAATATGTGAATAAGGTTGGGACTATGTGAATGGATCTGCTATTTTATTTGGGTAATCTTGATTATGTAAAATAATTACGTTTATATATTATTATTAAAATATATGTTTTATTTAAAATATGTATAATATTCTATATTTATTAATGAGATAAATGTTATTTGACTTTATATAAAGGTGACATAAATATTGAATTAAATAGTTGTAAAATATTTTTTTTTTAATTAGAAATTATAAAATTCAATTTATATTAGAATTTTAAAACTATGTATTGTTATCTTTGATTTGAACATTAGTAAGTCTCTTACTATTTTACCCATAACTTAAGTTTGAGATTAAAATTTATAAATTTCTTTTACTTTAATTGATGAGAAAATTTCCAAAACCCATAATATTGTGAACATAATATTTTAACTTTTAAATTAATATTCCCTATTATGTATTGAAAATATCACTACTTCCCACTACCATCCCACTATTACTTTCCCATCACCCTCATCGTTGTACCTCTTACAACTATTACCTTCCCATCACCCTCATCATTGTACCTCCTTCTTCAACTACTAGATAATCAAAAACCGTTTACTAGATAATCACTAAAACAATGGTGTTACTACAATCCTATGAAGAAATAGTCGTTAGCATATTTTAGAATTCAAGACCGGCTCATTTTCTTCTATAAAAGTTGCATCAAATATATCAAGGTAGTCATTTTAAGTCACTGAATACCATGGTTTCTCATCATATAATGCCACTCAAAAGTGCACACACATTTGGAAATTTAAAAATCACAAATTATAATATAATGGCAAAGCTATTTTCCCATTTTCCTTGTGATTTGAGGATTACCCTGGTCAAATGGGAACCAAATTTTTCATGGTCACTAAAACATGAAATAAGGTTGCCAAGTTACTCACGGTGATCTCAAGAGCTTAGGAAGCAAAACAACCAACAAAGCATTAAACTATTTCCTTCCAAATGGTTCCCAAGCTACTCATGGTGAAGAGCTTACGGAGCAAAAGAAGCAACAAAACATTAAACTATTTCCTTCCAAATGCTTCCCAAGCTATTCATGGTGATCTCAAGATCTTAGGGAGAAAAAGAAGTAACAAAATATTAAATTATTTGCGTTCCAAAAATTGATTAATTATTGAATTACATGAAAACCAAATATGTGTGTTTGTAAATAATACTTTCATACCTGTAACAACGTACTAGGGAATCTATGTGATTACATCATCAACAATTGACTTGCTGCCATTTTGAAGTTCGAAAACCTTAATGTTTCATAAATTTGCCACGACTTGACTATTAAAGCCATAACTTTGCTTCACAATGGATACAGATTATTATATGAATTCAAACATTAAACTCATATCTTCGTATTGACATAGAAAAGACACGTGGAGATGCAATACCATCACCATGTCTTCACATGATCCTCTCTATGCTTATGTATGCTCTCGAGTCTCACAATAATTTAAAAGAAATTCCATACGAATCCTTTTAACCCAAAAAAATGTTTTAATGCGGTATTTGTTTAGACATACTTATACATATTTTCTTCTTTCTTTTTTCTAAATTTTTTGTTATATTCTTTTAGTTAATTTTAATCAAAATATGGTTAAAAAATGTTGGAATTGCATATTTCAATTGTTAAATCTCTATAATCTAAGTGTTCCAAGGTTTTTTCATGTCATTGAATTCATTTATGTATTCAAAAATGTAATTTGAGTAACAAAAGTTGATATTTTATCAACAATTATATCGTTGAACTCCAATAATAGTTGTCGGAAATGATAAAAAACATAGAATGTTTAGATCATACAATTCACTTATCTTCTTCCTAAGCTCCATGCTTATAATTAATTTAGCATGTTTGATCTAGACTCATGAGATCAACTGGGTGCATGATTACTCACAAAGAAAACACATTTGTGATAATATAGTAAATGAATGCATTTGGCTTTCCGTATGTGTGTAAATGCTTGAGATTTTTCTTGTTTAAATGTAAAAGCCCGTGAGGAGCTTCTTGAGATTTGTATCCATTTATCCATTGTTAGTTGTGCAGTAAAGTATATCATTTCTTGCATTTTACTTTTTTGTCTATTTCTTTCTTTGCTATCATTTTTTTATGTCTAATTAACCCACTAGTTGTAGGATCAGTTCTCTACATTTCATATAAGAGCTCATGAAGGAAGCATGATATTTTTTTCTAGTCATGTGAGAGTTTGTTGAAGAGTTGAGTTGTTTCTCTCACGCAAATGAGAACTCAATGTCGATGGTTTCTTGTACGCAGGAAAGGAGGGTCAATCTAGATCGTTCGGGTCTATAAATGCCAAGTGATGTGATGGTTCTTCATTTTGGAGATAGATAGTGTGGTTGGAGGTGGATTCGGGTATGACGCACACGTATGAGGATTGAAACCCACGGAGGAATGATATTTCAGGCAAGCTTGATAAGATGTTCGACATTATGGTCGAAATGACGAATAAGACATGAAGAAATCATGGTATTTTTAGAAATCTCTAGGCCAATGGCATGGAACTTCTAATCCGACTTCTTTAATGTTGAGTGGAACTCCTCACTTGGCCTTTTCTACCTCGGGACCTACAAACTCTAGTGGGATTTCATGATAGAGCATAGGTACAAGTAACAATTAGGGATCAAAGTCCATACCTCTTTCTGGTAATATGGGTCAACAAATGTCCCAATCTAGGCCCATGAATCAAAGCAGAGATATGGTGGTCAGTACAAATCCAAAAACTGCACCTTCAAGTGACAATGATGATTTTGAGGTAAATATCACAGAGTGCAAGGTGGAGGTCAAAGCAATGGTAAGGGAGAGTCTTTGAATAAAAAGTTTGAGGTCAAGATTTTATATGCATATGGGAATAGGACTGTAAGAATTGATTAAGAATCATACCCTAGGTTTGGAATTTCACTAGTAAAGTCTACACGTAGACCTAGGTGATGGGGGAGAGCATGCAGTGCTCCTGGATACCCTGACTTTGAAGTTTGTCAGATTTTGGTCATGGCAAATGAGAGGGGGAGGGGAGTTAGGTCAATAGTCGTGGTTTCAAGCACCTATGTTTTGGTAGCTCATTTTTTTTAGAGACCATTGATTGCACACTCCATTGGAATTAGTCTGGAGGTGATGATTGATTTGTTGGGAAAGGTATCAGGAAATTTTTTTCAAGGTGGATATTGTTGGGTTTTGACAACACATACGCTTGCAATTACAATTCATAGGTCACTCAAACATTTGGTTTTTTGTGTGCTTGGAAATGATTGAGATATCTCACATTTAAATGTAGAAGCCCATGAAGAGATTCTTGAGATTTGTATCCATTTCTCCTTTATTGATTGTGCAATAAAGTATATCATTGCCCCCATTTTATTTTGTTGTCTATTATTTTCTTTGCTATCATTTTTTTTCGGTTCTCTAAAAAATGAAAAAAAATGCATACAAGGTAGAGTTCTCTCGTGGAAAATGTTACATGTCATACCCCCACTACGCCAACCTAGATTTTTCATCTTTTCTTCAAGGGACAGAATCCCCAAATTTCTATGGGGCCTAGAGCAGACCATCCCTTCCCTTATCCTCCTCCATGTGATCGTTGGCCATGACCACAGGCCTTACCAAAAAGGCAATTCTGGCTTTCACGATTCAGGGAACCGCGATGCAGGCTCTCCCTTATTCTTTGTCTTTCAAAATGCCGAAACTCGAAAGAGTCTAACAGAACCTTAGCTCCTCCCTTAAGTTTCTTTTCCTACGACCGGTCCTATGACCTGGTGCTATTCCTCTGAATGCTTTCGGGGTTTCACGATTCGGGGAATCGCGATGCAAGTGTTCCTCCTTTCCCTTTCGAATCCCCGGTCCACAAAATGCCGAAATCTCTCTGCTGAGAGATCAACGGTCCATATACCTCTTGAACCAATGGTTACAATCCCACTGGATCGAAGACCCACCTCCTTTCGGAGATTTCTTCGAAACCTTGACCGCTTGCCATGTGTCCTCCTTGATGGACGGTCCTGGTCCTTTCGGTGATTTCTACGAGTCCTCTCTTCTCTGTTCCTACGAGGTTTAAACCTCGTGCACCTTTTTCTAGATCCAACGAATCAAGAAAAATCGACACTTCTCCCTCGAAGTTTCTGTTGTCCATTCTACCCTTCTGTGCGGCTTCCCAGGGATTAAACCCTGCACACCTTCTTCCGGATCCGACGACTATCGGTCCTCTACGCTAGCTCTAACGACCCAGATCTAATCTCCTACGCACTCTTCTATGTGTCTATATGTAGACTCCAACAGTCCAGATCTTTCCTCCCAGTGCTGATCCAACGACAACTGTGCTCCTCCTCCTGAGCTTGCGACTCTTCCTTTAGATCATCAGTCTTGACAAATCTGGGGTATTTCCAAAAGGAGTCCGACCATTCAGCTACCAAACGATGGGGTAGTCTCGTTTGATAATTGGACTCGCTATCCTTTCTGAGCTTGATTCATGAGATTCAACCTCTCGGGGCTTCGAACTCCCACGACTTCAAAACCTGAGAGAACTACTCTTTCTTGTACAAGGTTTCCAGACCCAGTTCATCTGGACCTTTGGATGATTCTTGGGTAATTATCCCTAGGCTTGGTGACCTAACTAAGATGCCTTCCTAATTTGCCGAGATATGAACTCTGTGACTGGGGTAAAGTAAACTTGTGGGTTTAATATATCAGTAGTCTTTTCAAGGAACTCACTCCGACTCAGAAATGTGAGGAAACTCGAAAAAAGGTGCCTTCAGGAAATTAAACTAGGACAGAGCGCGAGTCAAGTAGATGGGACAATTATCAAGGGAACGAACTCATATTGTGAACTTATTCATTCTATCCATAAATCGATTATGGTCATATAAGTATAAGCATGCATCCATTATTCGTAATCAAAACACAAGGCAATCACTTCTAAACAGAAACCATTTATGAGCGTATAAACATGAGCATGCATCCAGGATATTAAATTCAAAATACAAGACAGAAACACTTATCAGAAACATCAGGTGTGACGCGACTACTAAGAGGGGTGTTCGTTTCCACCCAACCGTAGGCTCAGTGACTCCAAATGGATTTACCACTAGCCACCCCTAGCTACAACACGATGCTTGAGATTCAGTCTCCTACTTCCATCTCAATGGAAGTCGAGGATGAAGGTTACTCTCCTTCTCCTCTGTTCAGAACTCCCTGTATTTCTAGAGTTCCTCCGGTTCTATTTCGCAATCCCTATCGCGTGTATTCTCTCCACCCCTCCCACACTTCATTTATTTCCCTTTTTGCAAGATTGTGTGTGGTGTGAATTCCCCCGTTCGTGGTCAGGTCTGAGAGCTTCTACGAATGGGCGGTTCGTCCCCATCCCCTAATTAACTCTTGAGGAGCCTCCCCACCTACCATCCTGATGGGTAATTCATTCCAGGGTCAGAGAGTTTCTTTGGTCTTTGAGCAAGTAAACAAATCAGTATGGTATTGGTTCGGTGGAAGTTAACGCAACCATTCCAGGTCCCTTCCACCACCTCTCATTAGCCATCATGGTCTCTTTTATCACTTCCCCCCTCCCAGTAGTCGTGCAACACATATTCATAACATAATTTACATTCATCGACCTTTTATACAAAGGTCCATCAAATCAAACATTCCGCATCTTTGAGTTTGCCATAGTTCTTAGCAAATATAGTTATTTTTACAGAATAGGGGAAACAAGGTGTTACAAATCCCTCCCCCTTAAAGAAACATTGGGAAACAGGGTGTCACAATTACCTCCCCCTTAAAGAAACATTGTCCTCAATGTTTTATCTATCAATATGACGTGTATGTACAGAAGTAAACAAAATCGGATATGCTTGTTTCATGGCATCTTCCATTTCCCACGTAGCCTCATCTGGGCCAAAATGTTTCCACTGCACCCTGACCTATGCAATGGTTCGGTTCCTAAGTGGGGTTTCCTTTATGTCCAGTATGCATTGAGGTTCTGGTAGGAATTCTCCCTCCGGTTCCACCTGGATCATAGACTAGTCAATTATATGATTATAATCATGTACATATTTCTTCAATAATGAAACATGGAAAACATTATGTGATTTTACTATGGGAGGAAGTGCTAGCCTATAGGCTACAAGTCCCACTCTATCTAGAACTTCAAAGGGTCCACAATACCGAGGTGCCAACTTTTCACAAGCTCCCATCCTCAGGGAACTCTTCCCGGGCCTAACTCTGAGATATACGTGGTCTCCCGTCTTAAATTCTCTTGGAGTTCTCTTTCGGTCGGCGTAACTTTTCTGTCTGTTATGAGCGACCTTTAGATTTTGTTTTATCTGAATCACTTGTTGTTCCATCTCTTTTAACATGTCGGGTCCAATAGTAATTATGTTTACTGGGTTACTCCAACTGACTGGAGTGTTGCACAGCCTACCATACAGGACTTCGAAATGACTCATCTTCAGGGATTCTTGGTAGCCATTATTGTAGGCAAATTCCACCAGTGGTAGGTAATCTTCCCACTTTTTAGGTTGATGCATTACATGCATTCGTAGCATGTATTCTAATATTTGGTTTAGTCTTTCCGTCTGTCCATCGGTTTGAGGATGATAGGTTGTGCTAAAGAATAATTTGGTCTCTAGACCATCCATCAAAGATTTCCAAAAGTTGGAAGTAAATCTCGTGTCTCTGTCAGACACGATCTCTTTAGGCATACCATGTAGTTTGAATATCTCCTTCATGAATATGCTGGCGATATATATTGCCTTGCAAGTTGATTTGACAAGGATAAAATGGGTGGACTTGCTCAATTTATCCACCACCACCATGACGACGTCATTCTACCTGGCCAATGTTGGTAGTCCGGTGATGAAATCCATGCAAATGGTCTCCCATTTCCATTATGGGATTGGTAGAGGTTGTAATAATCCTGCTGGGTGTCAGTGTTCTTCTTTAACCTGTTGGCATTCTAGGCACTTAGCTAAATAGTTAACTACGTCTTTCTTTCACCCAAGCCAATAGACTTGTTTCCTAGTGGTCGTGATCATCTTCTGATATCCCAGGTGACCAGTATATGGTCTTTTATGTAGTTCATCCATTATGAACCTCTTCAAGTCATCACAATCTGGAATATACAATCTGTTTTTGTAAGTTAGTAGACTTCCATCTATCATCTCGTAGCCTTCATACTTTATCATTGTGGGTTCTTGCTCCAGGTACAAGGTCACAGTATGGTAGAATGTGTCTATTTCTTGTGCATTCCTGACTCTTTCCTCGACATTCGTCTCGTAGGTGCTCACCGATGCCAGGTGAATTGTTTTCATACTTCTGATAAGGGCATCGACCACCTTATTTTCCTTTCCTTTAATATGTTTGATTTCAAAATCAAACTTGCTAAGGAGGGTCATCCACTTAGCTTGTCTAGCATTGAGTTTTGGTTGGTCAAACACATGTTGCAATCCATAGTGGTCTCTCATAAGTACAAATTTCCTTCCCAGGAGGCAATGCCTCCACATTTTAAGCCCTGCACTATGGTAGTCAGCTCTAGATCATACCTCCTAGGAGGTAATGCCTCCTAAGAGGTAATGCCTCCACATTTTAAGGCCTGCACTATGGAAACCAACTCTAGATCATGGGTCACATAGTTGACTTTGTGCTCATTCAATTTTTGGGATTCATAACAAACTACACTCTCTCCTTGCATAAGAACTCCTTCGAGGCCTTCCTTGTAGGCATATGTGCACACTAGAAAGTTAGCTTTGGAATCGGCGATCTTCAACATGGGTGCGTGGGTCAGTAGATGTTTTAGGGACTGAAACCTTTCTTCACATTTTGGGGTCCGAAGGAATTTAACTCCCTTCTTCTGGAGGGTAGCGATTGGACAACCAATCTTGGAGAATCCTTTTATAAAACTCCTATAGTATCCTGCTAAGCCCATAAAGGATCTGATATTCGAAACGTCCTTTGGGGTAGGCCATTTCATGATAGACTTGATCTTGTCAGGGTCTACTGCTACTCCTTCTTCAGATACGACATGGCCCAAGTAATGTATTTTCTTCTGGAAAAAGCAACACTTGTTAAATTTGGCATAGAGCTAGTGTTCTCTTAGCACTTGAAGCACAAGTCTAGGATGTTCCTCATGTTCCTCTCTATTCTTGAAGTAAATTAATATATAGTCAATAAAAACTAGTACAAATTTGTCTAGGAATTTGCTGAGCACATTGTTCATCAAGCACACAAAAGTGGCAGGGGCATTGGTTAATCCAAATGGTACTACCACTAACTCATAGTGACCATATCTCGTCCTGAAGGCAGTTTTGTGGATGTCTTCACTCTTGATTCCGAGTTGATGGTATCCAGATCTCAAGTCAATCTTTGAGAAGATGGAAGCACCTCCCAATTGATCGAACAAGTCATCAATCTAGGGTAAGGGGTACTTGTTGTTTATGGTTACCTTATTGAGCCGCTTATAATCTATGCACAACTGGAGGGTACCATCTTTCTTCTTAATAAATAGAACTAGTTCTCCCCATGGGGACACACTGGGTCGGATATATCCTTTGTCCATCATTTCTTTTAGTTGTATTTTAAGCTCAACTAGCTCGGGTGTGCTCATTCTATAGGGTGTCCTAAACACTGGCACTGCTCCTGGTGCAAGTTCTATCGATAAGTCAATGTCCCTTCTCGGAGGTAGACCCAATACCTCTTTAGGAAACACATCTCTATATTCTCTTAGTGTGGGGTGGTCTTCGAGGCTTGGTTTGTCATCTTCAATTGATTCCAACACCTGTATCGCATATAGTGGACATCCCTTTCTACAATACTTTCTCATTTGAAGGGTTGATATTTACCTCAGCAAGACAGGTTCTTGGATCCCTTGAAGGGTTATCCTTCTTCCTTCTTCACTTACACATTCTAAGGTTTTATGTTAACAATCCAATCTGGCTTTATATGTGGCTAGCCAATCCATACCAATCAACAGTTCATACGATCCTAGGGGTAGTATGTTAAGGGTTGCTTGGGTGGGGAATTCACCCATAGTGAATTGGCAAGATGGTATGACCTCCTCTACCTTTCTTTTGGTGACAGTGGCTAACTATACCAACCATGGCTTGGCGTGTTTATGTGGTTGTAATTTACACTTATGAACAACCTTAGGATCTATATAACTCAAATTTGAACCAGGGTCAATTAGAATAGACACTAGATGGTTGGTGATCATACCTTCCATCTCCACCACTAAATCTTGGTGGTAAGCTTGTTTATTATCCACAACTTCATAAATTTGCGGCATTATCTTGGCCACGTCATTGACGGTGATAGCTTCTTGAACATTGTAAATTCTATGACTGTTCTATTGTCGGTGCGGGCAGTCCCTCAGTAGATGTTCTTCTCCACAACCCCGACATTTCAAGGGTTCTCTCTTCGGGTTATCAATATTTCTTGGGGTATATCCAAAAGGTTTATTTCCGCTCTGGGAGGGGAAATTCTGTTGGTGTACACTTCGGGTTGGGAAGCTCATCCTTGAGTCCTTTTTATATTTTTTAAATCTTGGGGATTTAAACCCCTTTTTCTGGAATCGTGAACTATTCTTCTGCTTCCAGCCTTCGTGAGGTTTTGTCCGATGCCCAAAATGTTCATAATAATATCTTGCTTTTTGAATAGTGTCTTCTAGGGTCTTTGGCTCGTCAAACTCAATCCTATTTTGATAGTCCTTAGGTAGTCCACTGATGAAGTGTTGCACCTTTTTCTTTTCTTCTTTTATATAGGGTACGTACCTCAACAACTCGAGGAATATACTGACATATTCCTCTATGGTGAGTTTCCCCAGCTTGAGTTCATAGAATTCTTTAGTCTTTTCGTCGAAATAATTTTCCGATAGATACTTCTTCCTGAAGTATTTCTCAAACCATTCCCAATATAGGTCTTCTTCGTGAATCCCTTTTACATTCTTAAGGTCTTCTCACCAAATGGAATCCTTCCCATTCAGGTTGAAAGTGGCTACTCGGGCCTTCAAATTTTCTGAGAAGTCATGTACTCTAAAATACTTCTTTAGTCCAAGCAGCCAGGCCTCCACTTCCTCTCCCTTATTTATTTCATCATCAAGAGAGGGTGGTTTGTCCTTCTTGAATTCTTCAAGATTATGATTTTTGGAATGATTTTGCTTCTTCTGTTTTCTTCGGGATTAAGAACTAGTTCTACTACTAGAAGATCCCTCTGAGTCTCCAGTTTCCTTTCCAGAGGAATCGTCCGACGCTTGTCCCTTATCTCTGAGGTGGATCTTCCTCGAGGTTCTCTTCACAATGTGGCCACTTAAAAGACCATGTTTCTATATCTCAGGTGGACTTCGACTTCTCTTTGTTTGTCATTGGTCTGCGTGACTGGTGTCAGGTCCATGCTGCAATTGTCTTTTTATGTTGGATAAGCTCTGCAGCAAGACTGCATTAATTTATGTTTGCTTATCTTGCTCTTTTATCAACCTCTCATTGTCCGCCTTGTAACTCTGTAGTTCAACCATGAGGCTCCTCACAGTCTGAGCTAGATCTGGGGGAGTCTCTATCGCTCTCCTTTCGTCAGAATCTTGGTCTCTATTGTGTGAGCCATCCCCCACTTCGTGGTGTGTCACCATTCTATGCGTCCGCAGTTTCCTGCGGTTGATCGTCCGCTTGTGTGTAGAGAAAAAAAAACACTTATTGTTAGTCAACATTATATTCATTCACAACTAGTGCATAATTCATATTTTTCAAATGCATACACACAATAGGAATTTTCATTCTTAACTTCGAATTTTGATAAAAGGGGGTTAAGATAGAGGGTTGATCCTCTTAAGAGTACTTCAAATGGAGTTTCTGCACAACTTGTTCATGAGCCCAAGAAGGCCAAGTGTTGTAACCATGCTCTGATACCAATTTTTCATACCCCCACTACGACAACCTAGATTTTTCGTCTTTTCTTCGAGGGACAGAATCCCCGAATTTCTATGGGGCCTAGAGTAGACCATCTCTTCCCTTATCCTCCTCCATGTGATCGTTGGCCATGACAACCCTTACCAAAAAGGTTCTTCCGGCTTTTGCAATTTGGGGAACCACGATACAGGCTCTCCCGTGTTCTCTGACTTTCGAAATGATGAAACCTGAATGGTTCTAACGAATCCTTAGCTCCTCCCTTAAGTCGCTTTTCATATGACCGGTCCTATGACCTAGTGCTATTCCTCCAAATTCTTTCGGGGTTTCAGGATTTGGGGAATCACGATGCAAGTGTTTCTCCTTTCCCTTTCGAATCCTCGGTCTAAGAAATGCCAAAATATCTCTGTTGATAGATCAACGGCCCATATCCATCTTGAACCAACAGTTACGATCCCACTAGATCGATGACCCACCTCCTTTTGGAGATTTCTCTGAAACCTTGATCGCTCGCCGCGTGTCCTCCTTGATGGAAGGTCCTGGTCCTTTCGACGATTTACACGAGTCCTCTCTTCTCTGTTCCTACAAGGTTTAAACCTCATGCACCTTTTTCTGGATCCGACGATTCATGGAAAATCGACACTTCTCCCTCGAAGTTTCTTCTGTCCATTCTACCCTTTTGTGCGGCTTCCCACGGATTAAACCCGACGCACCTTCTTCCAGATCTAACGGCTATCGTTCCTCTGTGCTAGATCTGACGGCCAAAATCTAGTCTCTTGTGTGCTCTTCTATGTCCCTAGACGTAGACTCCAATGGTCCAGATCTTTCCTCCCAGTGTTTATCCAACGACAGTTGTGCTCCTCCTCCTGAGCTTGCGCCTCTTCCTCTAGATCATCGGTCTTGACAAATATGGGGTATTTCCGAAAGGATTCCGACCATTCGTCTACCAAACGATGGGGTATTCTCTTTCGATAATTGGACTCACTATCCTTTCTGAGCTTGATTCACGAGATTCAACCTCTCGGGGCTTCGAACTCCCACGACTTCGAAGCCTGAGAGAACTACTCTTTCTTGTACAAGGTTTCCAGACCCAAGTCATCTGGACCTTTAGATTATTCTTGGGTAATTATCCCTAGGCTTGGTGACCTAACTAATATGCCTTCCTAATTCGATGAGCTATGAACTCTGTGACCGAGGTAAAGTAAACTCATGGGTTTACTAGATCGGTAGTCTTTTCAAGGAACTCTCTCCGACTTTGAAATGTGAGGAAATTCCCCGAAAAAAGGTGCCTTCGGGAAATTAAACCAGGACAGAGCGCGAGTCAAGTAGATGGGACAATTCTCAAGGGAATGAACTCATATTCTAAACTTATTCATTCTATACATAAATCGATTATGGTCATATAATTATAAGCATGCATCCATTATTCCTAATCAAAACACAAGGCAATCACTTCTATACAAAGACCATTTATGAGCATGCATCCAGGATATTCAATTCAAAATACAAGACAAAAACACCTGGTGTGACGTGACTGCCTAGAGGGGTGCTCGTTTCCACCCAACCGTAGGCTCAGTGACTCCAAACGAATTTACCACTAGCCACCCCCGAGCTAGACCATGATGCTTGAGATCCAGTCTCCTACTTCTAGCTCAACGGAAGTCAAGGATGAAGGTTACTCTCCTTCTCCTCTCTTCAGAACTCCCTATATTTCCATAGTTCCTCTGGTTCTCTTCCGCGATCCCTATCGTGCGTGTTCTCTCCCCCCCCCTCCCACACTTCATTTCTTTCCTTTTTCTACAAGATTGTGTGTGGCGTGAATTCCCCCATTAGTAGTCAGGTCTGAGAGCTTCTACGGATGTGCGGTTTGCCCCCATCCCCTAATTAAATCTTGAGGAGCCTCCCCACCTACCATCCTAATGGGTAATTCATTCCAGGGTCAGAGAGTTTCTTTGGTCTTTGAGCAAGTGAAAAAACTAGTATGGTATTGGTTTAGTGGAAGTTAAGGCAACCATTCCAGGTCCCTTCCACCACTTCTCATTAGCCATCGTGGTTTCTTTTAGCACTTCCCCCCTCCCAGCAGTCGTGCAACACATAAATTCATAACATAATTTACATTCATCCACCTTTTATACAAAGGTTCATCAAATTAAACATTCACATCTTTGAGTTTGTCATAGTTCTTGGCCAATATAATTATTTTTACAGACTAGGGGAAACAAGGTGTTACATTACATCGGATAAATTAGATGGACTTTTTGCATAAGGATTAAAGAGTACAAAGTTGATATCAGGAATGAGCCTGCACGCTCCTCAACATTAGCAAGCATTCCAATGGAACTAGGCACCATATATGTCTGAAAGACACCAAAATCCTAGCCAAAAAAAATCGATACTTCACATGTAAAGTCACATAAACTTTTGAAATCATTAAACACCCCAACAACATTAACAAAGATGGAGATTTGGAGATTAGTAAAAACTTTTTTTCGTTAATCCACAATAAAATAAATAATTAATATTATCAGATTCACTCTCATATTTTTCTTTCTCTCCTGCCCATGTGTCGTTCCTACTTTTCTTTTCACCTCCCTCTTTGTCTATATGGTTTACGCTTTCTATGGTTTCGTGTTATCTTTTTGTGGTATTTTATTTTTTCAGTGTTTTCTCTTAATTTTTTCTACCTTTACATAGGTTTCATATTTTTAAAATATTATAATTTGATTATTAAGATTTATAATTTTTATATATCTTTTGTTCGGGATGTTATTATCACAGTGTTTTCTTTATTCTATATGTTTCATAGTACTTTTTATTTTTCTTTAGGATTAATACTTGGTAGATTATATTCTACTTTATAGGCTTGTTTGGTTTTGATAGTTACATCATTGGTATATTTACATTATATCCTAGATATGACATATACTTTAAGGTTGTGACGTTAATCAACATGATATATGACCTGAATCATCGTCATAATAGTATTTTTTTATGAGTATATCGTATTTTATATATCATTTCTCGTAGTATATTTACATTATATCATAGATATGACATACGACATATAGTTAGGGTTATGACGTTATTCACCGTAACATATGACCTGAATCGTGGTAATCATAGTATATTTTTTAATGAGTATATCATATTTTGTATATTATTTATTTATTTATTATTATTATTATTATTTTAATAATTATAATATTTCATTATAATTATTATTTTAAAGTTTATGATATAATAATTATAATTATAATTATTATAATTATGAAATTAATAACTTAATTATTATATTAAGATTTATAAAAATATTAATATTCTATTGTTATTGGTTTGTTTGAATTTGATATTATATCATTTAGGTACATTAAATCCGAGATAAGTTATAGAGTTTAGGGTTGTATATATTAGTTTTTGTAAATTTTGTTTTTTATTTATTATTTTTTTTATTGTCACTATTTGTTTCTTGATGTTTTATAATAAGGTTTACAATAAAGTAGTTATGATTATAATAAGGTTTATAATATTTATAGTATTAACTTTTTGTTTTAATGATGGATTTGATTTTTCATCCAACATGTTAACAAATTTATAATGACTGTTCTAGATTTTCCAAACAATTTTTATAACTATTCTCATCATAGAAACCTCAACACACTACTTTGTAATTATCAATTCAGAAATATCATTTACACTCACATACAAACCATTCTTATAATTGTCATATCATTGCATATCATAGAGATATGTGGCTGATGCTTACACCTATTGGAAAAGTTCATCCACATTCTCCCATCATGAATTGGTTAAATATTTTGGACATGCTTACTGAAATGTGTGTTGTCATAAACTAGTCCTCACCCTCCTGTTCACTAGATAATGTGCCCAACCCTCCAAGCCTTTGTCTCGTCTCATCCTCTAAGTAAAAACAAATTCCATGAACTATTGAATCTTTAACCACATCTTCACCAAAAGTTTTCTATGGTTAGCAAGAAGCATGGTCACAACATTGGCATAGTGTTCCCTTGTAAGTTGTTGCATATCTTCCAAAAATTGGTTGATGCACCCAACCAAATTTTTCATTGTAATATAATCCATGTTTTCATAATTTTTCTATTGTTCCTTTTTTTTCTCCAATCAAAACCTACTGAAACCTTAGTCAACAATGTTTTCACAAACACGATATCATCCTTTAGATTGTCCAAATTTCATATAAACATCTAGGCAACCAATTCATCCTAATAGTGATTTGTTACTCCAATTTGGAAAATTCTTATTTCAATTTCTATGCTCACGCACTTGTGTGACATTCTCTTCACCTTCATTATCACCAATCAACCATTGGTCAAATTCTTCACATGTGCACAAAACCAAATTTTAAATTCCTCTTAGCATTGGGAAAGTCCATCCTTTTCACTCTTCACAATGAGCTTTGATACCACCAATAACGAACATTATCTTAGTTAACAACTTTTTTTCATTTTTTTCCCTTAGTATCTTTAATGCAGATAGGTTGTCACCATTGGAGAGGCTCAACATTGACACACACCTCCAAACTATGCCTACATCCAGTTACCAAGACCCATTATATTTTCCAAGTTACAATTATGCACAAGTTACAAAATGCTAACACAATGTTTTATTGTTTCAATTTTTAACCAATTATATTAAAAAAAACATAGACATAAACGCAACAATAATAAACTGGTACTCAACAAAGTTTTCCTATGGAAAACCCATAGTGAACAATTTCTTTAGAAAAATGTCCAAGTCCAGTATACTAGTCCAATAAAAATATTGGGCTCCATTGAAAATGTAACTGATACAAAAACTTAATGCAAGTGCTCAATGATTTTGTCACAATCCATCTGCACCAATGATGAACCCACTAATGTGCCCAACTTTCTCCATCTAAACCCCCATTTTCATTGAAAATTGACATTAGTCGCATCTATCTAGCCAAAATTGAATCCGTAATCAAATCCATCCAAAGACCAACTTTAGTCGAATTTTTCTATAAGTAGACATGTTATCTAAACAAGTATGTGTTTAATCCCTTTACTCTGTTGATGTCAAAATGAATTCAAAACTCTTTCACTATCTATTTCATCATTCCAAATGAAGTGCCAATTTCCTATTTATATGTTTGGGCCTCTTATCAACTCTTTGTGTTGACCTCTATTTTTCCCCAAAATATTCAACAAGCACACTGTCTTTCACCCTTATTGCCAAATATTGGGTCCACAGTCCTCCATTTTCATTGGGAACTTTGTCTAAACACCCAACACTTTGTTCCATGTTCTCTACTTCTTGAAGCACTATTTATTTATTTGTTGACTTAACATCACCTACACACTACCCATCCATCTTGTTTTATCTTATGACCCTTCCTTAAGTTGTTAGCAACAAAACAACTCATGAATTTTCATAAGACCTGCCAACTCCATGAAGCCACTCCTCAAGTCCTCATAGAATTATGTGTTGCTACTTGAATATGTCCAACAAGTCCAACATACACCCCCTTCATGAAACCCCAAGTGTGGTTTGGCTTTGCTGGCAAGTGTATTGGGTCTAGATGATACCAAGTTTGACATTGTGGTTCCAACTTTACTCAATAGTATATGGCCATGACATTAGGAATTGGGGTGATGAAGATATAAAGTGCATTCTATTTCTAACAATTTAATAATTTGGGTGATGAGGACAAAAATAATTATCCCTTCAAAATTTAAGCATTCAAGTGAAGAAGTAGATGAGCACCTATTATTTTTCACAATTTAGACATTTGAGTGATGAGGAGTACACGCACTTCCCATTTCTTAAAATTTAAGAATATGAATGATGACAAGGAGGATAAATTATCTTTTCTCAAATTTTATGCATTTGATAAATCAAGAAAAATAACACCTATTTTGTGTCACAATATCAACATATCCTTTCTCAAAAATTTTGCAATCAAGAAAAACACACCCCATTCATATAACTAACACTAACACCCAACCATTCATATAATTTAGGCATTTGAATGATAAGGAGGATAGTCACCTTCCATTTTTTACAATTTAAGAATTCGAGGAGAAGGGGCAGCAACCCTCTCTTCCAGTTTAGGCATTTGAACGATGAATCTACAATATTGGATGCATATATTATGATACTAGATTCCGGTATTAAAATAACTGACATTAAAACTCTTAGAGATATTATTGTCAAATGATTGAAACATTTTTGGAGTGCTATGAGAACCAAGTATGAGAATGAAGCGTACTTTGATTTTGGCTTCGACGATTATGACTCTATAGTTTTATGAGGTTTCATGTGTAATGAGTGCGACAAGCCATTAAATATAAAATCATTGACATATACAATATGGTTAAGCTTCTTAATAAGAAAAATCATGGTGAAAGTTTCTAAATTTATTATTATGAAAGATCATGGTAACGGCTTTGAAATTTATTTTAGACATATAAATTATAAAACAAACCATATAGCGTTAAGGGCGAACAACCCCTCTCTCTCCACCATATAAGTATGTGTCATTACTCAGTCCTTTCATCACTAGATTCGTGGACGTAAATTAACATAACTTAGTGAAGATAGCTCATACGCGTTTAATAAAAGATTTGAAAATAATTTTGCAAATAATCGATAAAATCAAAGAATTGCTATTCGAAGGTTATAATTAGAAGAAACATAGATAGATAATATATGTCATGTTTAAACCTGTAATCATGATAGTTAAAAGAAATATGTTCAAAACATATAAAGTGAAGATGTTTGTTAAGATTCAATTTTTTTTTTTTATTTCAATGAAAATGGTTTAGAAAGGAGGTAAGCATTTTAATAGTAAAGATAAAAGAGTGACCAAGCTAATTAAGTGATAACTCATAAGAGTAGTAAATCGTATGTTTCATTTAGAAAAAATATTGCATGATTGAAATATTTGTGGTTGGTTAATTTATTTGTCATTAAATTATTATATTAATATAATTTTTTTTTAATAAATATATATTTTATTATAATTATAATTATAGATGATTTGATTGTTCAATTTTAGATTGTTAATAATGTCTTGTATTTGTGGAAGGATAAGATATAATCTTATTTTTGAGAAATCCATAAGTTGTAGAAAAAAACTTTATTCAAGCTTGAAAACTACATTACAAAGATATCAGTGAAATGTTTTGTTGTTAATTTATTAAAAATGTTTTAAATGGATAAGTTATATTTCCTTGACCTAATGAAGAAGTGAAGATACAGGAAAACACTCATTGTGGATGTACTTTGTTTTTGTGTAAGATGTAGATGTGGCATGTCATATTAAAAGTAACAAAATCAGATCGACACATAGCCTTGTGTTTTATATCAACTATAGTTTAGGATAACATTGTTCAAGGACATAAATTGGGATCAAAGAATTTTGTTGTAAAGGAAAAAATTGTATCCCCTTGAAACACATGTTCTCTCTTAGTGAAAACCCATGAGATAATAGCTTAGTCGATATTTATAATGTTGGACAAAAAAGAAGGAATTTATTGCAAGTTCAAGAGCTTCACCAATCAAAAGGATCATTCTCTTACCATGTTGAATAACATAACATCAATTTTAAAGAATTATTAGTGAAGCTCATCTATGCTCGTATGAGAACAAGTATGTTATTAAGGGAACTATTAAAAATATGTTTAAATGTAACATCCCCACCATTACGACCACAAAAGAGACATACAATAGGCAAATTTTTTTTAGACGCAACAAATCTACTTAACTTCAAGGTGTGTGATTAAATAAATCATCTAATTCACAATAATCAACATCATTTTTCAAGGTACACACCTGATCCATTAGCCAAAATAACATAACTTACTTAACAATCAAGCGTGACATTAAGCTAAACATAAGGAACTCATACAGTAACATTGTGACAAGCGCGCTAGTGAACTCATACGGTATTTAATGGTTGCGTAAAGGAATCTATTTCAACATAAAATCATACATCACCTTCAGTGGAGGTGCAAGACTGCCATCAATTAATTCAAGCCGCAGTGTAATCAACTTCGAATCCACCACTTAATCCAAGGCTTGTGAGGAGTCTAAAGTCATCAATCGATCCTTACCATAAATTTTTCTTGCACAAGAGGTAATAACGAAAAAAACATTTATTTCAATGAATTACAAGGCGCAACAAAGGTCTAACCACTAGAGTAACCATTGCACAACGTTAATCGGTGTGCGCAATCAAATATTATCATCGTCAATCATCAACATTAAATTCTCAAGCACCCCGGGAATCCTCGATCAATCTTTTAGCCATTACGCTTTCGTGATGATTATTAAGTTATTAATTACTCTAAAGTTAGTCCCATTAAATGTCTATGTAAGTCTTAATTAAAACTAAGGTAAGAGGATGTAAGGATATCTCATTCAAAAAGATATCTAAATCCTTCAAGAGAAACAAGACGTCGTAAGATCCTCTCACAATATACCATATAATTAAATAACCTCATAACCAACGTAAACTTCAAGTGATTTCATTTAAGGTGAAATCATAACTCAGTTCAAGAATTCTGCATTTAGTCTAAATTCAAGGGTTCGCTTACAAGTGTCACCCTAAATCGAAATTCAAGGACATGCATCCCAACTTAAATATCAATTTTTATAGAAGAAA